>JAPYZL010142584.1:0-52888 GCA_030522825.1 Platygaster orseoliae
GATTACTTTGAAGGGGACAAAATAGATATTCATGAATAAATAAATAATTCTTGAAAAAACATGAAATTCGCGATACTTTTTGAACAAACCTCGTAGATACTCAAACGCACCTAAAAAACAAAAAAAATTGTCATATATTATGAATTGTGCTTCTAAAACGAATTTTCATTTTAAAAGTCCAACTCATAATATATAACAATTTTTTTTTCGTTTAGGTGCGTTTGAGTATCTATGATGGCGCTGATGTCAGTTTTTATTAAAATAATGTATCTGTAAATTATTTAAAACGAAAAACAGTAAAAACTCCTACCTTATCGGCAGATCGACCTCGGAATGCTCTTCAGACTGAAAATAACTCGTCCATCTCATTTTAGTATTTCCAAAAATGAAAAACTACATATTGAAAAATCATTAACTTTCTCATTTTCATGAAAAAGTAATAGCAATAAATCAAATTAAAAAAAAAATTTTAAAAAACAGTGGAACACACCTTCACCGTGTGTTTCTGCAATTATAATATTGTATAATTCAGTTAAAAAATACATGAAGATCTTATAACATTCTAAAAAATTATCAAATTTAACGAAAGAAAATTATGGCACGTAATTGATGTAGCGGGCGAAAATTTTCTGCCGTTACATGTAAGCGAGTAGTTCTCTCGGTCCCGCTACTTCGTTACAAGTAAGTGGAAAAGCGGGAGCGGGAGTAGTAATGGGATTGTAACGAACTACATGTAGTTGTAATTTGTAATGTAATTTTTGCCAAAAGTAATTAATAATGCCCATCTCTGTCGGTTGACCAGGGCTAGAACTCGTTTGTTCAACCAAAGAAATTATTAGTCAAACGATAGTTTTCTTATTCACAAAAAAGCTCAGATATTCATAATTTAAAATTCTCTATTTCAGTGTTGAATGGTTTGATTCGTTTGATGAACGCTTTTATTCGTTTGCCCAAGGCTCGAAATCGTTTGCTCGACCACAGAAATTATTAGTCAAGCAATAGTTTTGTTAGTAACAATTAGGCTCACATATTCATAATTCAGAAATTCTCAATTTCAGTGTTAAATGGTTCTGTTTATTTGTTCAACCCTTTTATTCGTTTGCCCAGGGCTCGAACTCGTTTGTCCAACCAAAAAAATTATTTGTCAATCAATAGTTTTGTTATTAACAAAGAAGCTCACATATTCATAATTCGAAATGCTCTATTTCAGTGTTAAATGGGACTATTCTTTTTTTCACCGATTTCATTCGGTTACCTAGGGTACGAACTCGTTTGTCCAACCAAAGAAATTATTCGTCAATCAATAGTTTACTTATTGAAAAATAAGCTCACATGTTCATAATTTAAAGTTATCTATTTCAGTGTTAAATGACTCTATTCGTTTGTTCAACACTTCCATTCAGTTGCTCAAGGCTCGAACTCGTTTGTCCAACCAAAAAAATTATTTGTCAATCAATAGTTCTGTTAGTAACAAATAAGTTCACATATTCATAATTCCAAAATTCTTTATTTCAGTGTTGAATGAGTACATATACTCGTTTGTTCAACTTTTTTATTCTTTTGCTCAGGGCTCGGACTCGTTTATCCAACAAAAGAAATTGTTTGTCAAGTAATCGTTGGATAGTGGAAAAGTGTCCTTTTCCACAAGGCGTTGAATAAAAATAATTACCATCGATCTTCGGCGCTACTGGGACCACTGCTGCTGCTGTTCATCGCTTCTTCTAAAGGGAATCTCGGATCTGTGAAGGATCTCGAGCTCGAGCCGGTTCCGTAGCCTGAACTGTCGCTCGGTTGAGGCGGGCTGATGGAACGTTTCGGACGTTGTTTCGCGGTTTGCTGAGAAGGAGTGTTGTTCGAGTTTGTGACGTAATCGTCATCGCCTTCGAAGTTCGTTAAAAGGTATTTGCAGTTGGATAGAGTGCAACCCCTAAAATCAACATGGAAAATTTTCGAAATGGTTTTTTTCGAAAAAAACCTGTCTCAATATTATTTAAAAAAAAATAAATGAATTATTAGTTATAGCTAGATTACTTTGATTTCTAGAGCAAATTTGGGGTTTTTTTGAAATTCATACATGAAAAATATTTGCTATCAATTATAATAACAATAAATTAAATCATTATTTATATAAAATAATTAAATATTCCTTTTTTATTTTCATGAATATTATGATAATTATTATTATTCTCATAAATATAATACACAATCTTGTTATGTTATTTTTAAAAAATTCCTTTTACGTCATGAAATAAGAAATACCTTCTTGGAAATCCGTCATCGCCTGGCGGTATCACCGTGACGGTGATTTGGGCGCTCGTTTTCAAAAGTTCCAATATTTGGTCATGACTTAGCGTGGGCACGGCGACCTTGCAAATTTCCACGACCCTCGAGCCTTGTCGCAAGCCGGCTCGATAGGAGAAGCTTATGCCGTCGACTTTGGTGACCACGCCATCCGGTTGCAACTGAAAACCAAGCTGACCGAGGAAATTTCTCTTCAATGACAATTCCATGACCGGGCAACCTTTCGTGACCGCTCGCAAACGATCCACGATTTCGATCAGCTCGTCACGTTCGCCGGAGTCACCGCGAACGCGGAATGTCACGCTCTCGCCTTGGTGATAGTACAGGCGTAAACTGCAGCAAAAATAATCATAAAGTTTAATCGTTTCATCATTATTTTACGTTTCGATTGTTTAAATTTTATATTAATTTTTTGTAGTTGAATTAAATTATTTACATTTTATTAGTTTTATTATCTATTTAATCATAATTTAATTATACATGTAGTTAATGTAATTATGTAATTTACTTATTATAACATTTTTATAATGATAACTCAATTATTTATGCAATTTAATATACAAAATATTAATTATGTAAATAATATAATATTATATACTCAAATTTCATTTCTAAGATTGGTAAATGATGATTTTTTGGAGCAATCATTGTGGAAAAATGTTCATGAAATCAGGTGATTGGAAAATTAAAATAATAATGAATAAAGCTAACAATATCAAAAAAAGAAATAAGTTAAAGCTATGAAAAATGTAATTACTGAAATTTAGAGAATATAACAAATGATTTCATATTGTGTTAGTTGTGAAAGTTGAATGATATTTTTCGAATTTTTGATTTGCCTAACTCAAAAATAACAATAATTCTCGTTTCAAAAGAATATTGTCTTGAGTTTATTTTTGATTATAAATATTTGGGTGAGATAACGTGAAAATAAAAATTTTGAAAATTTTTCAAGACAGTGATAAATAGAGAAAAATTAGATTACACAAAAACGCTGAAAATGTGAAAAATTTGGAACCCTAGAGCATCGAATTCTGGAAATCTGGAGAAAGTTGAACCTTTTGAATCATACAAATTTTGGAGAAATAATAAAATTGAGTTATATGAAAAAATTGTTTTTTGAAAAATCTGAAAACCGTACATAATAATGCATAAAAATACTGAGAATCGATTAAAAAAAAGAAAAAAATTAAAAAAGATCTATAAATTACCAAAAAATTTATAAAAATTTATTTTTGCTATTATTCTATGAATTCATTTGAAATAAATCAAAATTTGAATATCGAACAAAGATTTCTAGAAATCTATATTGTATTCTACAAAAAATTATAAAGAATCCTTCTAAGTTAAATAAATACTAAGAAAATACAAGAAAAACTAGAATACTTTTAATACTCAAAATTTATGTAGAGATAATTTCCTCGAAAATTTATAAAACTTGAAATCCTAAAACATGTAATTTTATAAATCTCTATAGAAACCCATGAGAAATACTAGAAAATTCTCATAAACTTCGGAAATACTAAAATAATAAGAAAAAAGACTAATAAAAATTTGTTCAAAAGATACTGTTTTCTAAAAAAAAATTCAAAATAATCAACATCTTTCCTTTTTTGGATGTCACAGTATTAAATTCTAAAAATCGATACAGTGATCCATAAAAACACTATAAATCTATCAAAATACAAGGAAATACAAGAAATTTTAAGAAATAACTTATAACACAAAATTTCTAAAAATCTATGAAATACTTAATATCTGTCTAGTAAAAATCTTTGATAAAATCAAAAATCTTTTCAAGTTTTACAAACGCCAATATAAAAAAAAAAATCTAAACCTTATAGACATGAAAATCACATAAATCGAATTCCATGAATATAAGGTAAGTATTTGAAAAACCTTTTTTTCTAGAAATCTCTTGAAACCCATAAAAAATACCAGGAAATTCTTTAAATTGTGTAAATACGAAAAAAGACTAATGAAAATCCATTAAAAAGATTTTTTATCAAAATTATTACGTCATAGATATTTAGTATTTCATAGATTTTTAGAATTTTCGTGTTATGAGTTATTAATTCAATTTGTTTTATTTCCTTGCATTTATATAGATTTATAGTGTTTCTATAGATTACTGTATAGATTTTTAGAATTTGCTACTACAGTATTGAAAATATGAACAATTTTTATTATTTTACTTTATTTGTAGAAAAAAGTATCTCTAATAATATAAGGAAACTGTTTTTTAAACGCCGAAGAAATATAAAAAATCTAAACCTTAGTTACAAAGAATCGAATTCCATGAATAATAAATAAGTATATAAAAAATATTTCTTTCTTTTTTTATCTTACTATGTTCTCGTAACCACAATGCAAGGAAAAATCTGAAAACCTAAACCTGTTGAGTTTATATAAGATAATTTTTATTTTCAATTTATTATTATATATTTTATACTATTTATTTATATTTATTTACTTATTAACAATAATAGTTTATATTTTTTTATATATAATATTACAATTATTTATAAAATTCTTTATCAATATTTATATTTATTTATATTTATTTACTAATATTACTAATATTTTATCATTTAAATTTATTTATATTTTTTTTATACTTTTGAGTTTATATAAAATAATTTTGATTTTGCATTTATTATTATATATTTTATACTATTTATTTATGATTATTATTCTTTATGTTCATTATTCAAATTTATGTATATTATTTTCTATAGTATTGAATTTATAGAAAATAATTTTTATTTTCAATTTGTTATTATAAATTGTATACTATTTCTTTATATTAATTTATTATTCATATTTGTTTACATATTTTTTTCATACTATTTACTTTATATAAAATAATTACCTATTTGTCTGAGCTTGCCATCCGAGCAAACTCTCGCAGGGCGTTACGAAAACTGTTTGCCCCGAGCATTCCTCGATGATAATCATCGTGTCGATACTTATTCCTAAATAACAATCTAAATTTCGATTGCTGTCGTGTAAAGTCACTTGCCAGCAAATTGCCCCGCGCTGCGAAGCGTCGCACGACAAACGAGGTCGCACCGTGGCCTTTTTCTTGCTGCCAAACGACAGCATAGCTGTAAAAAACCAAGTACCATATCGAAATGAAAGCAGGAGAAAATAGTCATCAAAGAGATCAAAAGATTCAATCACAATTCTGAAGAGAAAAAAATAAAGTTTCATCCACGAATTATTTCAATAACATTTTTTTCGTATAAATAATAAATTAAGTAGTTATAATATTATCACTTAATAATTATTTTTTAAAAATGAGTAAAATAATTTACATTAGTAAAAAATAATTAGGAATTATTATTATTATTATTATTATTTTTGAATAAATTATTATATGAATCAGTTTTTTTAATGCAAAATTGAACTTACAAAATTTTTGTCCAGTTTCAACGCAGGTATTTGTAGAAAAACTGATTGCTAATTCTTTCAAATACTCTTGTCTCGTTCTAACTGCCATTGTGGTGAATTTTTGCGATCTGAAACAATGTGATTATAAAAATTGAAGGGAATTATTCACATTGATTTCTTCTAAAAATCGATTTTTATTTTTAAATCGATTTTTATTTCTCTAAAAAAAATGTTTTTCCTATTATTTTTTTTTCTATTTTTCATTTTATTTTATTTCTATTTTTTATTTCATTTTATTTTATTTTACTTTTTTATTTATTTCTATTAAATCAATTTATTTCGATTTTTATTTTTTAATTGTCGAAAAAAAGTATAAAAATTACCTGTAAGCCGCGTTTTCCGCATTTATGGCTTTGGCTAACAAAAAATCCGCGAAATCTTTGCCTTTTGAGAAAATCGCGCCAGCTGGAATCGGAGGTCCGAATATTGGAACTTCCTTGCTTCTGGACACTGCGATACTGTATTGCGTGACCTCAGTGCAAGGATTTATTGCCCTGACTATAATGAAAATGTGCTGAAATTGAGAGCGAAATCGACGTGGACTTACGGGCGGAGCCCCTGGTTCCTGAAACCACAAGAATTGGAATTTTTCAGGTTTTCGCTTATCTTGAAAAAAAATGTCGAAATAGAGCAAGTTATCATCGTTTTTCCTCAAATTTTCAGGATTTTGGAAAAAAATTATGAATATTTTATTTTTAAACAATTTTTTCATTCATACAAAAGTTCATTCATCCTTCGAATAGAATGAAGTCGAAAAAACCACAAAAACTAAAAATAAATAACAAAAAAAAAAAAAAAAAATGTTTATTCATTAAATAATCAAAAGTGATTAAAGTAATGAACTTCCATTCCACTTTTTGGCGAATTTTTCGAAAAAGACTACAAAATATAATATTTTTTTAAACTTCCCTAATCCCTTCTAAATTTAACAAACATTTCATGAATATATGATTTTTAGATTTTCGAAATAATTATGATTGTACCTGAAAAACAATGGTAACAATGTCGTTTCCTATGTGCCGTTTCCTCAACAGCTGTTGCCGGTTATTTGGAGTGTAGGGCAGCATGGTCGACACATGGAATGTCACTTCCGCGCTGCGGTATCTTGCCGTAAGTGCGTGAGTTCCGGATGAGTCACCTCTCGTGTCCAAACCAGCTTTGTAGCCCTCAAAATCACGTAGTCTCGTTACTTGACCTACAAACATTTTCCAATCGTGTTTTAATATTCATACATAAATTTACGATATTCTTCTGCAAACATTAAAAATAATTTTGTGAGTATAATTAATTTCATTGATTATTCCAGAATTCAGGAGATAAAATAATTGTAAAAATTATGAAAATACTTGAGAATTCTATGCAGTATGAAAATTTTATCAAATTTGAAAACATAATAGATTAAAAAAAGAATTAAGGAACACTAAAAATTTATGCACAGTTCTCTTGAACATTTGTGATATTAAATGTTAGGAAATTTATTAAACTTTTTAAAACCTTTGAAAAAATTAGAGATTATACAAAATTAGATAGATATACAAAAATACGAAAAATTCAAAGATTACGAAAAACCTATGAAATACAAGAAACAAACTTTAATTAGGCTTTTTACGTTGATATGTAAAATTATTATAATCTATAGAAGTTTGAAGACAAAAGCATCAAAATCTAGAAATCTATACAAAAATCTTTAAAAAAAACAAACCTATTATATGCCAATGAAATAATGAAAATATATATAGATACTATTTTTTTTAAAATTAACTGAAATACCACAAATCAAGGAAATTTGAAATACTAGAAATAAATGTAAATAATAGATATGTAATTAATTATTAAAAAGCTTCAAAAATATTGGAGAATCATCGAAATTGAATAAACATTGAAAAATACTGAAAGCACTAGAAGCCCATAAAATAAGAAATATTTATGCATACAGCGTGTCCCAAGTAAAGTGTGATAGCCGAAAACCATAGATTCCTTATGAAAATCTAAGACTTTTTTCCTTTGCCATTTTTTAAAAAACTCAAAATTTAAAAAGTTATTTAAGCTGAAAATTTTTAATAATAATTGCCTTCTATCGACAAATACTTGAGTCAAATTCACGGACAAAACTTCTTCCAAATTTTCTTTATATTTTTCTGAATAAAAAAGTCTTTTGACCTTTTTTACAAAACTCAAAATCAAAAAAGATATTCGAGTTTGAAATCTGAGGAATCTGATTGGTTGAAACTTTTAACTCGAATATCTTTTTTGATTTTGAGTTTTGTAAAAAGTGGCAAAGGACTTTTTTACTCAGAAATATATGAAGAAAATTTGGAAAAAGTTTAGTGCGTGAATTTTACTCCTACTTGTCGATAGAAGGCATTTATTATTAAAATTTTCGGCTTAAATAACTTTTTCAATTTTGAGTTTTTTAAAAAATGGCAAAGGAAAAAAAGTCTTAGATTTTCGTAAAGAATCTATGGTTTTCGGCTGTCACACTTTATTTGGGACACCCTGTATATTACAGCTTTTTCAAAAATCTATAAAATTTTGCAGCCCTAAACTATTCATAGAAATCTATTAAGAATTCAATAAAAAAAATGCAGTCCGTAGCATTCAATAGTAAAATTTCTGTCGTAAAATCGTAGTTTCCAAACAATGCATTTTTGCTGATATAGATTAAAACTGAATGTTGTAAATTTAACTAAATCATTTTCAAAAATAAAAAATAAATTAATGAATAAAAAAATGATATATCAAAATTTTTCAGGCTAGAATAAAAAATTTTATAATGTTAACCTCGATAACTAGAAATTTTTTTTTGAAAAATCAAGTTCAAAATTTCGTTCTTTGACAATGAAACTCTATCTAAAACATGAGAAAAATTACAACAATCGAAATCAACACATGGTAACTATAGAAAATTTACTTTTCAGTCGATATTTCAAAAATTCTCTTCGTCGAAAAAACTTGAATTTTATGCGGAAAGAAGAATTAAAATAATATTGTAGATTTTCCTAGAATAAAGTAATTTTTCCAATATTTATAAAATTAATAACTAGGTTTTTTTTCTTAGTGTATTTTCTGGAACCGATAAAATTTTGAATTATGCGAAATATTTAAGATTCCTAGATTTTCTAAATTTATGTGCCAAGTTCCAAACGTTCATGGAATAAACGAAAACGAAAAACAAATTGATCTTTCATTTTAACACATGATTAAAAATAGAAATAATGAGAAATGTTGAATAATATTTGTTAAGTATCAATAACGATGAATTAATTAATTTACTAGAAATGAAAGAACAATTTTTTTATATTTTTTCGTTTATTTTTAAACGTTTGGAACTTCAGAGACATCTAAATTGTTTATTTCTAGATTTTTTACCAAATTTTCTAGATTTTCCTATTTCTATTTATTACCATTCTTAGATTTTTTTTTAGGATTCAAAATTTCTTACAATTAACAGAATTCAGAAACAATTTCTGATATTTTACGAAATTTTTTGGAACTTACAATTTTTCAAAGTTTTTTAGACTCGTAGATTTTCATTGAAATCTCTGAAGTTATCAATGATTTTTGTACGACAAAAGTTTTTTGATTTTTTTAAAATTCAAAGATCTAAACACAGTTCCGGCAGTCAAACGAAATTTAAAAAAATTTCAACAATCCTTAAAATTTATTGATATTTTCGAAAATTCTACTCATTTACAGAAAATTGTAAAATTATTAACAACCTTCAAAACTTTCCATATTTATAAAATGTAATTTTCTTTTTAATCTTTGATTTTTCAAAGTTTTGAAAACTCGTAGATTTCCATTAAAATCTCTAAATTTATCGATAATTTTTGTACAAAAAAAACATTTTTTGATTTTTCGAAAATTTAAATACTTAAACACAATTTCTGCAGTGAAAAGGAATTTTCCAAAATTTCCACGATTCACGAAATTTATCGACATTTTTCATAATTCCACTAATTTATAGAAAATTGTGAAATTATTAATAACTTCAAAATTTTCTATGATATTTATTAAAGTAAATTTTCTTCGGAACTTTTCATTTTTCAAAATTTTGACGATTCGTAGTTTTTTATTGAAATCTCAAATGTCATCTATGATTTTTGTACGAAAAAACATTTTTGATTTTTCGAAAATTCAAATACCTCAACACAATTTCTGCAGTGAAAAGGAATTTCTAAAAATTTCCACAATTCACAAAATTGATCGACATCATTCATAATTCTACTAATTTATAGGAAATTGTAAAATTATTAACAACCTTCTAAATTTTCCATGATATTTATAAAATGAAATTTTCTTTGGAACCTTTAATTTTTCAAAATTCTAAAGACCGTAGATTTCCATTGAAATCTCTAATGTTATCTATGATTTTTGTACGAAAAAACATTTTTTGAAAATTCAAAGACCTTAACACAGTTTCTGCAATCAAACAAAATTTTAAAAAATTTCCACAATTCACGAAATTAATCTACATTTTTCCAAATTCTACTAATTTATAAGAAGTTGCAAAATTATTGACAACCTTCAAAATTTCCGTGATATTCATTAAATCAAATTTTCTTTAAGACCTTTAATTTTTCAAATATTCAAAGATTCGTAGATTTTCTCACCACTCCCCATAAAAAATCCATGAAAAAATTTCCCCTAAAAAAAAAACACCAACCTAAACCACCTGCAAAAATTCAACCCAAAACAAGCCAAATCCTCAACTCACCTATGGTTTCTAAGAACTCCATGAAAGCCGGCCCAGCATTTTGATTGTTGTACATCTCTTCTTCCGTTTTTTGCCAAGACCGACAGTACAAAATCCCGACTTTGTAACTGTTCGACAGTCCTTGCTCGTCAAGCCTTGCAACATGTTCTTCGGCTGCTGCGGTACCAAGCCTTAAACTGCTCATTTGCAGTTCTGGCGCGACTAGCTCCAAAATTTCCCTCGTCGGTATTTTATTGCTCGATGAACCTGGCTTGGTGCACAGAGCTTGGTCCGGCACTGTGCCTCGAAGTGTCAACAATTCCGACGTTCGGATGATGACACGATTTTGGGGCCCGTCTTTCCGAATGCTTATCGCCACAGGTCCCAATTGTTCGTCCATACCGAACCAGTTCTGGTGTTCCTGCCCTGATTTTTGTAAGGGAGAATGTGAAAATTATGGAATGGAAGTGGATGCAACATTATTGGATGCAACGGAAGTGGATGTAACGTGATTGGATGCAACGTTATTGGATGCAGCGGAAGTGGATGTAACGTGATTGATGCAATGGGAGTGGATGCAACATCATTGGATGCAACGTGATCGATGCAACGGAAGTGGATGCGACGGAAGTGAATGCAATAATATTGGATGCAACGCGATTGATGCAATAATATTGGATGCAACGCGATTGATGCAATAATATTGGATGCAACGCGATTGATGCAATAATACAATAATATTGGAAGCAACGCGATTGATGCAACGGAAGTGGATATAACGTGATTGATGCAACATTATTGGATGCAACGTGATTGATGCAACGGAAGTAAATGCACCAGGTTGGATGCAACGTGATTGGTGCAACGAAAGTGGATGCAGCATTATTAGATGCAACAGAATTGGATGAAATGGAAGTGAATTAAACGGAATTGGACGCAACGTAAATGATTAATGCAAGACGATATTTACCCATAAAATATCTGCGATAGTAATACGCTCCCTCGTCGACGATCTCGATGGGCAGCGGGTGTTTCTGGAGCGGGCACGTGAGCTCCCAAAGCGTTTGTCCAGGAGGTGGTTCCAGCACAGACACCCCATAGGCAAGCGAGGGCCTGTGCACTCCGCTCGTGTTCTGGGAACGAGTCAATCCGACTTCCCTTTCACCCTCACCCCCGATTTCGTTAAAAAAGAATGGGCATGATTCCAGAAGTTCGTTCCCTGAGAAAATATAAAAAACTTTTCAATTTTTAATATTTTCATATAGTAAATTAAATTTTAAATAAATAAAATTTTATATAATTAATACAAAAAAAAAAGAATATAATCTTATGAAGAATAATAAGATTTTATTCAACTTGAATTTTTTATTATAGTTCTTGTAGTTATTACTGAAGTTCTTGTAGTTATTATTGAACTATTTGTTAAACTAGTTGAACTAACTATTATTTAACTATTATTAAGTTATCAGTTAAGTTATTGAAGTTATTACATAACTTATAAATGTCTCTAAAGTTCCAAATGTTGAAAAATGAATAAAAAAAGAAAAAAATTGTTCCATGATCCCTAGCTATTAAATTAATTGATAAATAATAATATTTAACAAGTATTATTTATTGTTTCTTAATATTTTACGTTTTAATTACGGTGGAAATGAAAAATCAATTTTTTTTCGCTTTCGTTAATTGTATAAACGTTTGGAACTTCAAACACATAACTTATAGAAATTCTTAGTGAACTTATTATTGAAAGTTATAATTCAGCTGTTTGATGAATGGGTTGAACTGGTTATTATTGAACTATTATTAAATTATTATCGAAGTCATTGAAGTTGTAACTATAATATATTATTGGACTCTTAAGTTACTATTGAAGTTATAATTTTTTTCAAGTTCTAATTGAACTTATTCAACTTGAATTTCTTATTGAAGTTACTGAAGTTATTGAAGTTATTACATAAATTATTGAAGTTCTTTATAAACTTCTTCATGTTGAAGTTCCTACTGAACTTATTCAACTTAAGTTTCTTATTGAAACAATAGTTGAAAGTTATGATTGAACTATTTGTTGAACTTGTTATAATTGAACTCTTCTTAGATTATTAATAAAATAATAAATTTATTAAAATAAACTAATAAAAATTATTATATAACTTATTGGAGTTATAAAACTTAATGAAGTTCTTATTGTACTTATTCAACTTGAATTTCTTACTGAAGTTATTGAAGTGATTGAAAGTTATAATTGAACTATTTGTTAAACTATTTGAAATAGCCATTATTGGATTATTATTGAGTTATAACTGAAGTTACTGAAGTTTTTGTAGAAAGTTATTATAGAACTATTTGTTGAACTAGTTGAACTAATTAACATTGAAACGTTTTCAAATTATCATTGAAGTTATTGAAGTAATTATATAAATAATTGAAGTTTTCATTGAATTTAATCATCTCCAAGTTCCTATTGAACTTATTTAACTCGAATTTTTTATTGAAGTTATTGAAGTTATTATAGAAAGCTTTTATTGAACTATTTTTTCAACAAGTTGAACTAGTTATGATTGAACTATTATTAAATTTGTATTGAAGTTATAAAAGTTATTATTGAACTATTATTAAGTTATTACTGGGGTTATTACACTTTTTGAGGTTGTAATTGAACTTCTTCAACTAGAATTTCGTATTAAAGTCATTGAAGTTATTATATAACTCATGGAAGTTCCTATTTTACTTATTCAACTTAAATTTCTCATTGAAATTATTGAACTAAATGAAAAACACAATTAAACTATTTGTGGAACTAGTTAAACTTGTGATTTTTAAATAATTATTGAGTGATTAATGAAGTTACTGAAGTTATTATAGAAAATTATTATTAAATTATTCGTTGAACTAGTTGAACTAGTTATTATTGAACTATTATTACATTATTATAGAAACTATTGAAGTTATTATATAACTTATTGAAATTTTTATTGAACTTATTAATCTCGAAGTTTCTGTTCAACTTATTCAATTTGAATTTTTTATTGAAGTTATTATGGCAATCTATTATTGAACTATTTGTTGAACAAGTTGAACTAGTTATGATTAAACTAATATTAAATTTTTTTTGAAGTTATTGAAATTGTTATATAACTTATTGAAGTTCTTGAAGTTATTATAAAACTTATTGAAGTTATTAAAATATTTGAAAGAAATAATTAAACTATTTATTGAACTAGTTAGACTTTTCATTTCTGAATAATTATTAAGTTTAGGTATCAAAAGTTATTATTGAACTATTTGTTCAACTAGTTATCATTAAACAATTATTAATAAATATTGAAATCACTAAAATTATTATGTAATTTATTCAAGATCTTATTGAACTTATTAATCTCGAAGTTTCTATAGAACTTATTCAATTCGAATTTCTTATTGAAGTTATTATAAAAAGTTACTATATAACTATTTGTTGCACTAGTTATGATTGAACTATTATTAAATTTTTATTGAAGTTATTGGAGTCACTTTTGACAGTTATTGTTGAACTATTAAAAAGTTATTATAAAAAATTTTTTGTATTGAAGTTATTGAACTTGCTGAAGTTAAAATCAGACAAAACTCCCGAGGAACGTCATTCCAGATTGAGTTCTTAGACTTTCATACGGCGTTTACTTAATTACATGTATTCGACTACTGCCACATTAAAAACCTCACTTCTACCAAACTCCTACAATCTCTTCTTTCCTGCCTTACCTTTCATATGCCCCATTTCGTCTTCCTCGGGCGTTTCATCAGGACCTGAAGGCACCAAAGCGCTCGCCGCCGAAGCTCCGGTCGCGGTATTTCTCCGCTGTGCGAGCAACACGCTCCGGAGTTTCGCGGCGTATCCCAAATTCGCCATGAGCGACTGGCAATCATAATGGACGAATGCGCGAATTCTATGGCGATCCTCGATATCCGCGGACACGACTGCGCTCGTGCAACTATCGTCCAAGCATCTCTGTGGTTTATTACTGCTGCCCCAAAGCCGATTGAATTTCTGCTTCAAGGACGTGTTGGAACTCGAGGGACCACAAACTTCGTCCGCGTCGTTCACCTGGCCTTTGCTTTCTCTCTCCCTTACACCATTGTCATCTTCTTGTCTTTGGCCCTTGTCTTCTTTCCTGACTTGCCTCCTTCGCATCAATTCGGAGCACGCGGGCTTGTTCAGGTTCAATTCCGCGGACACGGGGCTTGGCTGGTCCTGGGTACGAAGTTTCTCCAGCATTTTGTAGAGCTCGTCATCTGGCCAGTATGTCTGAGAAGCTACGTCGATGCTTCCTGAAAGGAGAAGATACCTTTTAAGTTAGCGTTAGTACACATTTTCGGAAGAAAAGGAGTGATACGTTTTTCGATTGGGATGATGCACTGAGAAAGAAACTTAGTAATTTGTGGTATAGTTATTGAAAGATATACTATATTCTAGGAAAATCTACAATGTTATTTTAGAGCTACAATAAACTGAAGGTTCCAAAGAAAATTTAATTCAATGAATATCATCGGAATTTTTAAAATTTTGTCAATAGTTCTACGATTTCCTATGAATCTGTATAATCTTAAAAAACGTAGATAAATTTTGTAAACAGTGAAAAATTTTGAAAATTCCGTTTGAGTGAGAAATTGTGTTAAGGTCTTTGAGATTTCAAAAAATTAAAAAAATGTTTTTTCGTACAAAAATCATTGATAACTTTAGAGATTTCCATGAAAATCCACGAGTCTACAAAATTTTGAAAAATTGAAGGATCCGAAGAGTTTTATAAAACAGTAGGAATTATTCCTAAATTCTATAAATTCCCAGAAATTTTGAATTCTAATAAAAATCTTGAAATGAAATAAAATGGAAATATGAAAAATCTGGAAAGTTTTTTAAAAAGTCTTGAAATAAAACAATTCATAAATCTGGGAATCTAAAGTATTTCGAATAATTCAAAATTTTCTCGGTTCCAGAAGGTACACTGTGAAAAAAAAAAAAAAAAACATAGTAATTTGTGCTAAAAGTATTGAAAGAATTATTTTATTCTAGGAAAATCTACAATATTATTTTAGTTTTTCATGTTACATGTCCAACAAATATCATGGGAAATTTTAAAGATTGTCAAAAGGTTTTACAATTTCATATAAATCTGTAGAATCTCAAAAAATGTGGATAAGTTTCGTGAATTTTGGAAATTTTTCGAAATTCCGTTGAACTACAGAAACTGTGCTGAGGTCTTTGAATTTTCAAAAATCAAAAAATGTTTTCTCGCCCAAAAGTCATCGATACCTTGAGATTTCAATTAAAATTCACGAGTCTTTAAAACTTTGAAAAATCAAAGGCTCCAAGGAAAATTTCATTTAATAAATATCATGGGAAATTTTGAAGATTTTCAATAGTTCTACAATTTCCTATAAATCTGTAGAATCTCAAAAAATGTTTATAAATTTCGTGAATTGTTGAAACTTTTTTAAATTTCGATTCACCACAGAAACTGTATTAAGTTCTTTGCATTTTCAAAAAATCAAAAAATGTTTTTTCGTACAAAAATCATCGATAACTTTAGGGATTTCAATGAAAATCAACGAGCCTGCAAAACTTTGGAAAACTGAAGGTTCCGAAGAATTTTGTAAAATAGCAGAAATTATTTCTCAATTCCGTAAATTGTAAGAAATTTCGAATCCTAAAAAAAATCTAGAAATGAAATAATATAGAAATAGAAAAATCCAAAAAATTTTGTAAAAAATCTTGAAATAAAAAATTCAGAACATTTAGAAATCTAAAATATTTCGAATAATTCAAAATTTTATCGGTTCCAAAAGATACACTGAGAAAAAAATCTAGGAATTTGTATGATAAATATTGGATAAATTACTGTATTCTAGGAGAAGTTACAATATTATTTTAATTTTTCATGTATTATAGTACATTTTGCCATAAATATATTTATATTTACCATGCAATAAGGTAAAAAATACTATAGATATTGTATTTTTTACGTTAGTTAATAACAGTTCTCAATATACGTAACATGGGAAGTTACCTTACATAATCATAAATTTTACATCAGCATTAGTATACATAAATATATGAGTTTCACTAGAACGTAAAGTTACAACTACTATACTATATGCCAATGAGTACAATACGAATATTTTGAATATAACAATACTGTTTATAGTAGAATTTACTCTATTTTGTTTCGATCCCACATTGCTATATTTTTTAGTAAAAAGTACTAGACATGTCTATTAGCTTTTGAGAAATTATTCACTATTATTCTGAATGCCATTAAATAAGTGCACAAAAGTTTCTGATTTTTCAAATTTATACTCAAAATTATTTTTATATTGTACTGCGTACAAAATACACAAAAACGTGCTCAATAAATTCTTGCACAATTCCCACTACGCCTATCGTTTGCACAAGAAAAATTACAATAAAAAAATGAAAAACAACTCACTTTTCACTTTTTTGAAATTTCAAAGTGGCAATGCCAACCTTAAATGCATAAGTAGAAAAGAAAAATCGAAACTAAATTTTAAACTAAAACTTTTTCAGCTATGATTACATTCTACATAAAAAAACATTCGAAATAATGAAAAGTCATTCATTACTAAAGTTTTAATATTTTTTCACTGACTTTTAGTAAAAAATTTCTTAATAATTAGAATAATGACAGTATTCTTAAACTCTGAATTTTAGAACAATTTTTCTGAAAATCTTGGAAAGTAAAATTTGAATTTCCAGAATTCCAAATAATCAGAAGTTTTTTTCAAAATTTTCAGTCATACAATAAAGATGTTCCTGAAGTTACAAACGTTTTAAAATAAATGGAATTTAAAAAGAATTTTGTTATCACCTTTCATAGTTAACATATTACAAATAATTATTAAGATGTTATAAATATTATTCAAACATACTGACAATTTTTTACTCTTTTCTTCGGTGGAGTTGAAAAATAAATTTATGAATAGAAACTTAGAGAGTCGTAAATTCTGTTTTTGTGAATTCTATTTTACGAAAATTTCAAACTCGAAAATTCTTGAATTCTAAGTGGAATAGAAATTTGTAAATTCCAAATGAATAAATATCCGTATTCGCCCGAGATTTATCAACTCTAGCTAAACGTTCTCCAGCTATTTTTTTAGATCACAGGCATATTGTAAAAAAAACCTGCTTACCGTTTGTACTTTGATCCAATTTATTTTTTACTCTCTTTGTATCGCTCTTCCGTAACTTTAAACAAAAAAAATCCATCTTCCACAAGCTATTTTCACTACTTTCTAAAAATCAGTCCGTTCGCGCTCTGAATCACGTCTTTATGAATATGATTTTTCTGTCTAAGATAGATAAAAAACAACGTAATAAAAGTTTGAGTCATGCTAATGTTACATGTAATAACTATATTGCAATAAAATAATGATAATCAAAGCACACAATATAGATTCTACTCAAGACAAAACACAAATTGTATTTTGAGGCATCGTTGACTATAGCGAAAATTAATATAATACCTGGAACTATTTATAAATAGAATAAAAATTTCACGAAAAAATGTATATTTAATGACTGAGCAAAACATAGATATGTTTATCTTAATACTTAAGCGGACAAGTAAGTTTTTATGACTGAAACAAAGTTTGTTAGCGTTTAATAAAATTTGTTTTTCTGAACTAAAAATTTATTCACTTTACCATAATTCCAGTGTTTTTTGAAAATCACGATAAATTTCAAGAACTTCAAATATTTTTTTAGCCTTCTTAAAACTTCAATTAGAATTATTGGGAAATTTTCAAATTACAAAAATCCTAACGATTGCAACATTTTCAAAATTCATTGAAACAAACATGATTTAAAAAATTTATTGAAATTACTTTTAAAAATTAAAATCACTAAATTCTATTTCTATAACTTTGCATAAATTTGTGTTTGTTGCTGATATCATTAGTTGATCAACAATTATCAGACACGTTTAATAAATAGTATATTTTTTCACTAGTGTAAAAAAGTATTTTTTAACGAATCTGAGAGTTTTATTCAGATGATTTTATTCCACAATGTATGGAAATGCCAGTTTTGCTTCGCCCGAGCGTGTGGAAAAGTGGCCTTTTCCACACGGTGTTGAAAAAAAGAGATTATTTATGTTTGCATGAGTGTAAAGTGTAATATCGACAGAATTCCAGAAGAAGGGAAATATGGAAAAAGACAAGGACAAACCATGAGATCCGTACTCTCTTCTGAGTGGCGTTTCCGGGACGCGAGAGGCAGGATCTGGGCTGTGGGGCAATTCCAAGCTGGAATTCGACCTGTGCAGGAATAAAGATCGCCCTATTCGGCCTACGGGCCCACCGCTCCCTCCCCCGCCATTCATCGACAAGCTAACGATCATCTCTCCATTCTGCAATCAGAAACCAAATATTTCTTCACGTATGTGACAACAATTTTTACATGCATGAATGTTGCAATCAGATAAATCGACATTTTTTTTTACAAACATTGCAAATTCACAAATTTTCCTCAGAAAGAGATGAAAATTCGGACAGAATTTTGAAAATCCCTAAAATTACATGTATTTTTCAAAAAATGGAGGAGAAAATCGGAAATATGATTTCTTCTATACCATTTAATTCTTAAAAATTGCAGTTTGATATTCTTCGAACCTCGAAATTCAAAACTGCAAAAAATTGCAATTTATTCATACGTGATTTTTACATTTTTTAATCTTTGCACAAATTTCGTAATATATTGATTTTTTTCGATTAATATTATCAATGGTGAATTCAGTAAAAATTTTTGGGAGTTTTCCGAAAAATATGTACTCGTTTTTAAAATATTTCGAATAGGTATTCAAATCATCGAGTATTTGTAGCATAAAAATTCGAAATTTGGTGGTACAGAAAAATTTTGAACGTCAAAATATTTTATTTAAGTAACTATTTTGAATTAAAAATAATAATAAAAACATTTGTTTTGAGTATTTAGTTAATAACGATAATTTTTGAAAAAAACATTTTTTTTCGAATTTGATCATAAATTTTGCCCAATTTTGCGATACTAAGAATATCTTCAAAATGATTCAAAAACCATTATAATTTAAAAGTTGAAATTACCAGTCTTTTGGATTTCTAATTGTAAGTATTATATTTTCATTCCATTCGTAGTTTAATTTCAACTATTTAAGTATATACTGAAAAGTTCCTCATTTTCAAAATTTCCATCAAATCAAATATAGTCATGTCTAAATGTACTATAATAAATATGTATATGAAAAATTAAAATAAAATTGTAACTTTTCCTAGAATATAGTAATTTTTCAATATTTACAGTACACATTACTATGTTTTTTTCTCAGTAAATCTTTTGGAACCGAGAAAGTTTTGAATTATTCGAAATATTTTAGATCTTCAGATTTTCTTAATACTTTAATTTCTAGATTTTTTTAAAAATTTTCCAGATTTTCAATATTTCTATTTTATTTCATTTCTAGATTTGTTTTAAGATTGGAAATTTCTTACAGTTTGAAGAATACTGAAATAATTTCTGATATTCTACAAAACTCTTTGGAATCTTTATTTTTTACAAAGTTTTGAAGACACGTAGATTTTTATTGAAATCTCTAAAATTATCGATGACTTTTGTACGAAAAAATATTTTCTGATTTTTTAAAAATTCAAAGATCTCAACACAGTATGTATTTGTAGTTTAACGAAATTTTAAAAAATTGTCACAATTTACGAAACTTATATATATTTTTCAAGATTCTACAAATTTTCCTATGATAGTTATTGGATAAAATTTTTTTTGTTAACCTTCAATTTTTTCAAGTTTTGTGGAGTTGTTGGTTTTTATTAAAAACTGTTATTTATGATTAAAGTAAAAAATACAATATCTCAAGTATTTTTTACCACAAATCAACTTATAATTGAGATATTCAACGTTTTACTATACTCCATTGTAAAAACAAAAATATTTATGGCTAAATGTTACTATAATATATGAAAAATAAAAATTATATTGTAGATTTTCCTAGAATAGAGAAATTTCTCCAATGTTTATAGTACAAATAACGAAGTTTATTTCTCAGTAAATCTTTTGGAACAGAGAAAATTTTAAATTATTCGAAATATTTTAGATCCCTAGATTTTCTTGATTGATTAATTTCTAGACTTTTTAAAAAATTTTCCAGATTTTCCATATGTATATTTTATTTCATTTCTATATTTTTTTTAGCATCGAAATTTCTTAAAATTTAAAGAATTTAGGAACAATTTCTGATATTTTACAAAATTATTCGAAACCTTCATTTTTATGAAAGTTTGAAGATTCGTAGATTTTCATTGAAATTTCTAAAGTTAAAGGATCATTTTTGTATGAAAAAACCTTTTCTGATTTTTCAAAAATTCAAAGATCTAAACACAGTTTTTGTAAGTTAACGAAATTTTGAAAAATTTCCACAACTTACGGAACTTATCGACATTTTTCAAGATTCTACAAATTTTTCTATATTCATTAGAATCAAATTTTCTTTGTAAACCTTCAATTTTTCAAAGTTTTGAGGAGCTGTACATTTTTATTGAAAACTTTTATTTATTATTAAAGTAAAAAATATGACATCTCGAATATTTTTTACTATATATAAACTTATAATTGCAATATTTGACATTTTACTACACTGCATGGTAAAAATTATATATTTATCGCTTAATGTATTATAATATATAAACAATTCAAATAATATTGTATATTTCCCTAGAATATACTAACTTTTGCAATACTCATAGTACAAATTCTTAAGTTTTTTTCTCATTGTACCCCACGCCCGTTGCACACGACTTTCCATCGATACCTTTCCCCGTTACGCACCTCATTTCTTATCAAACGGTTTTCGCTTCCATTGACTCTTTTTTTTCCTAATTATAGAAACGGTTCAAGTACCGACTAAAAAAAGAATCCCTTGAATGAATCTTCTCGCTTCACTTGAATTCGATCCGGGCCGCGCGCATTTCTCTAATTTAAGATGCAGCAAGTTTCCTCAGCCAGTAATTAGTGCAGAAATAACGCTGGCGCAGTAAAAAAAAAGGGAGCGATTCCAAGGTGATCATTCGAGATGGAGTCTTTTGTTATGCGCGAGAAGCAAGCGTTAATTAACCGTGTTCCAGTTTCTTTGCAATTATTGCAACGACATCCACCAATTCACGAGAAACTTATGCGAAGGGGCCAAGTTCGTACTGAACATCCCTTGAAAAGTGCACACGTTCACGTGAAAAATCGTCGAAAAAATTTCCGTGTAATTTCTCAACATTCTAAACTTTGTCAACATAAAAAAACATCCTTTTTTTCACCACAAAAATACCTGTATTCAATCATATTCCGAAAGTCGAAGATTTCGACAAATCTTCTGATCAGATCATCAGACCCAAATTAATGGGTCACCTTTTTTACACTGGTCCCCGATTTTTTACCACGTCAATGACGTTCAAGATCAATCATTTTCTCATAAAAAAGAACTCCATTCATGAATATTTCAAGACTTCTTTTTGCACGGAACCCAGACTTGGTTTAATTGGCAGTGCTTAAGTAAGATTGATATCGAATTTGTAGGGTAAAAAAATGATGTGTAATGAGGGTCGTAAAGTATCGGAGGGTGATGCTCCGGGGTCGTTTTATTCAATGTTATGTCGGGGCCTTATGAGAGAGTGTTTGGCAGCTGGCGCGGACAATAAGTGGTCCTGGTACATTCCCCAGATTCCTCGCATCATTTTATGCCCCGGCATTTGGGCCCGCATAACGATCCGAGCTTATTCTTCTCGCCCCGTGAAATACATTACTTTCGGTGGTCCCAATTTCTTTTTTGGTCCCAAATACCAATACAAATCGTGACAGATATGGGTTTCCTTAAAGAAAATTATCTGGTCATTCAGATTTGTCAGACTTTTTTATCCATTTTGGATTTTGATTAGGGAGGGGCAAAGTTTAAAAATGTAGTCCGACTTCACATTTTGTACTTCTTCGTCAAAATGTACAGTTCACTACAAAACTAAATCTAGATAAAAGCCAAACGACGTGGATCTTCAGCGAATCTGTTGAGAACTTTTTCTAAAATCTCTTTCTCATTTTTTATTATCTTTTTTCTGTGAACGCTCAGCATGCACAATCCTGTAAATAAACATTGTATGAATGAAAGTCAATTTCAAAATCTATTGTTTAAGTCCAAAAATGTAACGTTTAAGCAATTTTCCTCCACTGTTGAACGAAGCCAAGTCTTCACTCTTCTTAACGTACTAAAAGTTCTTTCAATCGAGGACGTAGGACATCTGCGTACGCCATTGTCTGCAAGTTGTTTTCATTTTCAAAATTCTAAATACCGAAAAAGACGAACATCGGTGCAAACAAAAAACATTTTCGTAGCTGTTCACGCTCGTCCTTCGAGGCAGAAACCCAAGACAAAAGGTGTACTCGAGAACGCATTCAGTCTTCAATCCCGAAGCGTGCAAGAGTTCAATATGTGGGTGCCATGGAGAGAAAAAGAAGAGAATGAAGATGGGCGAGAGGGCTAAGCGACGTGATATTGGATCGGACCAAGTAGCGGAGTTTCGATTTCAAGGCGATGTCGTCTATCTCGTCGGACAGCCCACGCTCTCTTTTGTAACCTGCGCGCGAACCTCGATAAATAGTGTTATCTCGAAACGATTATTGACATTCTTCGCCGGTCGAATGATTCGCCGTACGATTAATTCAGTTTTTTCTTCCTTTCCCTCCAATCATTCCATGAAAGAAAACGCACTCGACAGGGGATAAATGGGGTAGAGAACTATACAAGTTAGAAATGTAACAAAGAATGGGTTTTGAGCAGAGGCGTCGGCAGAGAAAATTTACGGTAGGGGTTTGGTCATTAAATGTATTTACCTTAGGATTTTGTAATTTTTTATTTTTGATGATCTGGTTTGAAGAGTGCGAGTTTGTAATTTTTTCAAATTTTGTGAATTTTGAATTTTTTGAATGTGGTGTTCAAAGTTGCGCATTTTCTATTTTTCTAATTTTTTTATTAGTGTATTTCAATCATAATTTCAGATTTTCATGTTTTTCAAGTCAGTATAGAAGTGAGAAAAGTGTAACAAGGAATGAGTTTTGAGCAAGGGCGTAGGTAGAAAAAGTTTATGGGAGGGTTTTAGTAATTAAATGTGTTTACCTCAGGATTTCGTATTTTTTAATTTTTTATGATCTGCTTTGAAGAGTGCGATTTTGTAATTTTTTGGAATTTCGTGAATTTTTAATTAATGCAGTGACTAAATCTTAAGTTGCGTATTTTATATTTGTGTAATTTTTAATTTGTGTGTTTTAATGATGAAATCATTTTCTTATGATTTTCGAGCCACTATATTTCAGATTTTTTGAAAATTAATGATTCTTTTAAAATTTTTCGTATTTATTCAGTATTGATAGAACTTGAAGGTTTCCCTGATTCAATTATGGATTTTAGTATTTTTATAAACTCCCAAAGAGTTTTTGTATTTTTAAAAATTTGTAAGGAAATAATATGCAGATTTCGAGTGTTTTATGCACTTCTAGAATTTTGTATTTTTTGTTACTTACAAAATTGTGTTGTATATTCTAATATTTGTATAGATTTTCAGTTATTTTACGGATTGCTCTATAGGTTACTAGAATTTATTGCTATAAAATTAAAAGTTCCAGAAATTCTAAGTATTCAAATAAATTATTATTTTAAATCTTTAAGTACTTCAAGTATTTTCTCGGCATTCCTATAATTTTTTTTTATTTTCTGGCAATTTTTAAAGAACTTCAGATTTTTAGCATTTTCGTAAATGCCAATTTTTTAAATTATTTACTGGATTGAAACAGTTTTTTTTTATTCTTATTTTCCTCATTCTTTTACCCAAAAACTTAAAATTAGAATTCTGTCAAATGAAAAATTCTTTTAGAGCCAGGTTTTTTATTATTATTTAAGTGAAATTACGAATTAAAATTTTTTTTCACTTTAAGAATTCATATTACACCATTTTGTATGTCCTATAGATTTCAGTAAGTACTTTTGTGATAATTTTCACTTATATTTATCATAATGAGTTATTAGTTTTATTTATAATTTAATTTTAATGCTTATTTTGTATTTTTTATTATCAGTAAATTTAGAATTTAATACTCTTTTGTATCCCTTTTTATTATTTTTACATGAAACAATCATGAATACTCTTCGAACCCCTCTCTGTCTACGCACTTGATTTTGAATTTTTTTTTTCAATTCTTGGTTTAGTTTTTATCGTGTCATATCATCTCAAATTGTCTTGGTGATTCATATTGAATATTTTTTTCTAGATTTATAATTGTATTTCAAATATTTCGTCAATAAAGAATTTTTTAAATATCGGCCAAAAATGTAATGTTTATTGATTACAACATGTTATTGTTTTTTTTTAATTCAATAATTCAATTGTAGATTTTTCGAATTTTCCAGTTTTTTTTTATTTTGTAAGTAAAACTTCATCAAAATTAGGCTTCATTTTTTAAAATAATTTTCCTGCAATGATGACTTTAATAGAAAAATCATGAAATTGTCACCCTCTAATTTTCAATATTGCATTGATTTTTCGACAAATGCCCGAATTTCAATTTATCCGAAAAAAGCCAAATATTCCCAGATTCCCGATTTTCGACTCACAAAAATATATATGAGACGTCTGAAAAAACAAAAGATGTTTATAACTGAAATTGAAAAAATAAATTTGTTGAACTGAATAAATTCACTTTTTCAAAAAATTATGTTGCATGCACGGAAAAGTTTTTTCCATTAAAAAACATTACGATAATAACACATTCTGTGAATCCGGTGAAAGATTTTTCGGGTAAAAATCATTCGGGGAAATAGCCATTTTGTAAATTCGAAAAAATGGTCGGAAACGAACTAATAATCAACAAATATACATCACGAAATACTGATTTTCCCACATTACGATCATAATCAAACATTCGCATCAAGTTCCAATTACCTTCAGTAAACGTGTTAATTGCCACAGCACAAGTGTGTTAATCGACACACTCGGATTTCCAGCCATGATTCTAGTACATACATTTTGCATGTCCATTCATGATCGAGAAGACAATGTTTTCTATCATAATAATATTCTGAAAAAAAATCTATGCTACCAGGTTTCTAAACAATAACAAATGATAATCAATGCCAGTAGGTTCGCATCTTAGCAATCATCTCAGTGACTCATGATCGATGATCTATGGATCGAGGACACTAGCGGTGCAAACTCACGGATTATCAGTTGCGGATTGAATCGCGTTAACATGCAAATTACTCGCCATTCATACTATGAAAGCGTCGGCATTATTTTTTTTTCTCACATTCTTCATGCGATGATTTCACTCGAGTATTTCATGTTTATTATGAAGTGAAGGGAATTACTCGAACTGCTATATGCAAGGGCTGATACAGGTAGGGGAGGGAGGGGGATCAATTTTATGTAGTTTATCATTTTTGATAACAAATTAAAATTAAAATTGCATAAAATAAAATTTAAAGAAAATTTACGTTTCAATCGGAGCTAATGAAAGAATCGTATACGAAATGGTCGCGAATAATTTCGCATGGGCGCTTAAAATTCCGTACAACCGGTTGCATGGAAATATGATAGTACAATTGTCGGTGTCCTGTTTATCGGGTTGATTTTTACTACGTAACCAATCATAGTCTCCCGTTTACACGCAGCTGATGTGAAGCATGCGAAGCGCCCCATGGGAATGTTTGCGACCGCAACCAACGAATCCGTACATCGGATTCGAATTCGTGTCATCCGGTGTTCCGATGGGATCGATTTTCGATCATCCTTCAAATAACTGTCACAGCGAAACACATGGGAATCGAATGATCATTATGATGATTTTGATTTTTAAACAGCCTCCGTGTATAGTTATTTGTAGTTGTTATCAGGGTTGATAAAAGTATGCAAAAAAATGGCATAAGCATGCCGAAAAATATTCGTGAAAAATCAATCACGTACGCTAAAAAAACATTCGTTTAAATAAGAAATGACAAAATTAAATTATTTATGCTTAATTATTTATTCAACGTCGACTCAAAAGTGTTAGTTTTAGCAAGTTCTAATATGTTGTTTTAAATTTTCAAATACTTTTGTTTATTGTGTTTCAAATGTTTCAATCTTTATGATTCCTGAGGAAATTTAACTTTTTTCCAACAAATGGGAAAAAATGCAGTATGTGCAAAAATTAAAACTTAAAAAACTTTTGAAAAAATAGTAATAATAAGAAAATTATAAAAATACTAGTAATAAAAATAGAAATATCTTTTGAAAAAACTGTACAATAAATATTTATGAAAATAAGTGAAAATTATGAAAAATGTATTCAGTGAAATCTAGAGGACATAAGAGTAATTTCATGTGAATTCTCAAAATCAACGAAATTCAGAATTTCGTATTTTACTATCTCAGAAATAACAGCAATCATTCACAAAAGTTTTAATTTTTTTGAAATATAAATTCATGTTTTGAAATAGTTTGGTTGTGTTATTATTTAGGGCCCGAACATTTTTAGACATTTTAAATTTACGATATTTTTGCAGTATTCAACTTCAACCTTAAAATAAGAGTTTTTTTACAAAAATTATTGAATATACAAAATAGTTATACGAATAATAAGAAATTTATTTATTGATAGATTAAATGATGAAAAAAAATGAAGAATTCAAGTAGATGTAATTTATTTATAACAAAATTTTAAAAAATCAAAGAATCAATGATCATGTATTAATTTATTGATTATCTTATTACTAAATAATTTAATAAATTCATGAATGACTTGGTAAATTTTAGAAATATTGGTAGAAGAAAATTAAATTTTAATTTCAATCAATATTCGTTTAAAACAATACATTCTTCATTGAAAAAAATTAAATAGTTTCATCATAAAAAATCTGTCATTCTTAATTTGATTCATGAATCGAGTGTTTTTGGAATTCATTGTTTGACTGTATGTATAAATTATTTGTGCAAATATTTTCAGAAAATGGCGTAAAGATGTCGAAAAATATCCCTCAAAAAATTAAATGAATGTTTAAAAAAAATGTATTTTAACTAGAAATAACAAAATTAAATTATCAACTTGAAATGAATTATTTTTTATAATAAAGCTAATAAATAATAATATCGTTGAAAGATTCATTTCTAGAAAGAAAATTAAAAGTTTAAGTAGATTAAATTTATCTATAACAAAATAAAGAATATTCAAAGAATGAATGCTCATATATTAATTTATTTCTTAATTATTGAATAAATTCATGAATGAATTAATGAATTTTAGAAATATTGAAGTCACGAAATTTCATTTGAATTTTTTTCATTGTTTGTTGAAAACAATACATTTTTCTTAAAAAAATTGAATTATTCCATCATAAAAAATTTGTCATTCTTTATTCGATTCATAAATTGAGTATTTTTAAAATTAATTATTTGATTTTATGCATAAATAATTTGTGCACATATGCACAAAAAATGCTGTAAAGATGTCAAAAAATATTCCTCAAAAAATCAATTAAATGCTACAAGTAAAATGTATTTATACTAGAAATGACAAAATTAAATTATAAACTTGAAATCAATGATCATTTATAATGAGGCTAATAAATAGTAATTTAATTCAAAGATTCATTAATAGAAAGAAAATGAATAGTTTAGGTGAATTGAATTCATTCATAAAAAAATAAAAAATAATCATAGAATCAATGCTTATATATTAAATTATTGTGATTATTATATTACCTAATTATTGAATAAATTCATGAATGAATAATTAATGAATTTTAGAAATATTGAAATTACAAAATTTCATTTGAATTTCAATCATTGTTTGTTTTAAACAATACATCTTTCATTAAAAAAAATTAAACTATTCCATCATACAAAATCTGTCATTCTTTATTCGATTCATGAATCGAGTATGTATTTTGAAAATTGATTATTCGATTGTATGCATAAATAATTTGTGCAAATATGCACAAAAAACGGCGTAAAGATGTCGAAAAATATTCCATCAAAAATTATTTATGCAATACAAAAAAATTTCCTGTAAATTAGAAATAACAAAATTAAATTCTACACCTTAAATAAATGAATTATTCAAAATGAGGGTAGTAAATACTAAAATAATTTAAATATTCAATAATGAAAAGAAAATGATAAGTTTAAGTAGATTTAATTTATTCATAACAAAATAAAAAATAATCAAAGAATTTATTGATTAAGTTGTGACTAACTTATTAAATAAATTCATGAATAACTTGATAAATTTTAGAAATATTGATATTGAAAAGTTTAATTTTGATTCCAATCAATATGTCTCCGAAACAATACATCCTTCATTAAAAAAAATTCAAATATTCCATCATAAAAAATTTGTCATTCCACATTCGATTCAAGAATCTAGCATTTTTAAAATTCTTAGTTTGACTGTAAAATACTTTTAGTCCGGATAAACAAACTCAAGATAGCAAAAATAGTTATTTTTGTGATCGGGAGCTAGAACCAATTTTGGCGCAGCCGTACGTTTTTGCCCGAGCCGAAGACGAGGGACAAAATAGGCAAAGCCAAAATTGGCGATAGCTCACGATTGCGAATGTAATTTTTCATCACAATAGCCTCAAAGTCACGTCAGAATGTCATTTTTGAGGTTAGAGTGATGAAAAGTAAATTTTTCTAACTTATTTAATGAAATTATTTAATTAATTTAAGTGAACCAAATACGGCTTAATCAAATACCGACCAAACGTTCATTTGATCCAACCAAATCTACTTCTCACTGCAGTTGGCTGACACCGTTGCCGGACTCGGCGGAAATCTAGCTTCCTGCTTATCGAAAAAAGAATCGTGTCTGCCACGACTACAATAACACGCGCAATGCGCACTTCCCGGATTTTCGTGACGCTCGCTTGCCATTTTTTCGCCGGTCTTTTTCCTTTTTTTTTTCATTACGCGAGTTAACCTGCTTCTACTCGATCCTCTCGCTCCTGGGCAGCTCATCCGTGAAACCTATCGAAGCAGATATCCGACCAACGATATACGGGTTGTTGAAGTTGTTGCGATGCCATGGGAAATGGGGATGTTCACATTTATCAGATTCTCAATGTACGCCAATCAAATCGTATTGAATCTTCGAGGAGACTCGTTATCGCGTTGCCTATCAAATTAAGAACTTGCTTTTTCTATCATTTCAAGCATCTCGCCAAGTGTCATAATCCTCCTGTTTTTCTGAAACCATTTTCTTCTAAAAATATTATATTTCTCCACTAGTGTGGAAAAGTTTTTTTTAACGAATCCGAGAATTGTAACACGAGCCCAAGGCGAGCGTTGTAATCAGATGAGTTAAATAAATTGTTCTACACTAGTCAAGGACTATATTTTATTCAACAATGTGTGGAAAAGTGGCCTTTTCCACATGGCGTTGAATAAAATATGGAAAATCTGGAAAATTTGATTCTTTTTCGAGTACAACTTCGAGTAATCAAAAACTCTTGTTGACATTTCTTATCTTTTCTACGGACGTTGCAACGAAATCACTTTGTATAGAAAGTTCACGACCATTGGTGACCATAAAAGGATTACTTTCGATTTGGAAAATGTGTCCAAACTCTAACCAATTTAACATGACTTTCGTAACTTCGGATTTAAAAATAAATTCAGAAAACATGTCTTTTTTCTCATCGAATTCAAAAATATCTACGAAATTAAATCAGCCATATTCACATATCGTTAATCCACGGGAAACTCAGGAGAAAAAAAAAGGTGAGCAGTAATTTTAGATTTTCCTGAAAAAAAAATGTAAAAACTAAGAACGTTATTCCAATTCTAAAAATAATATGCATATTTTTCGTTTATCTAAAGGAAAAATACATACGGAAAAAATTAAATTCCCTTGAAATTCGAATGAAGTTATTTTTGTTTTTTGAAGTTATACCCCTTTAATTTTTATATTAGAAAATTTCTATTAATAATTTATTTCTCGTTACTAGCTGTTTTTCTTATTCCCGTCTGAAATTTATTTAAGGTTAGGAGAAAAAATTGTCAACGTATAGCAGCCTATAGATTTAAAAAGTTTTTGAAATGATAACGAGAAAAAGAACTTTCTTCGATAAGGCCTGAATTTCAGTGGAACTTTTCAAAATAAAAATTACTTTTGGATAACATTTTACCTCTGAAAATAAATAATAAATGAGATCTAGGTATCATGAAACCTTTTTCCAAAAAATCAACTCATTTGATTTTTAAGGGAACAGAAAATCATGAAACTATTATTGAAATTCGAAATATTCAAATTTGTTATCATATTGCAAATCACGAACTGTTATCATTTAAAAAGTTTTTTCTCTTGCTCTTATATGACTGCCAACAGCATCCACTTAAACGAGGTTTATGACAAAATTTCATTCATAAAGAAAAGTGAAAACAAAAAACGAGTTAGACAAAAATTTAGTATATTTATAAATTTTACAACGTTGATAAATCACATGAAACTTTTTTCTGAGATTTACCAAAAATAATTTAAAACCTTGAAAAGGAATTTTCTAAACATGTTTATACACTAGCGATTTTGAATCTTATAAGAAATGGCAAAATTCGTATAATAATTAGAAATTTCTTATATGAATTCTATTCCTTATAAGGTCGAGCATACAAAATTCTAATAAGGAAACATTTTTTATAAGAAAGTATCTAAAACTTGTACACTTCTTATACGAACTGGAATTTTTATGTAAAAAATTATTTATAAACATTTTTACAGGAAATAAAATTTTATAAGAAAAGTTTCTATTAGGAGAATCTTAAAATTTCGACCTTTCTTTAAAAATAAAAAAAAAAAAAAAAATTTGAAATCATTGATAGTAAATCTTAGAATAAAATTCTCATGTAATTTTTCAACGTTGTAAACTTCATGAACATGAAAAACTGACGTATGTTTTTAGTTATAGTATGTCCCCGACAGCACAGCAGAATCTTCATTTATGTCTGCATTGTTACCAACGACTCAGTCATGCCAACAGCAGAGACACAATAGGAGGTAGCCTGAGTACATCAATTGCTGTATGTATCTTGTAGCCTTTAAAATATATAGTGTTATTCCACACGAAAAGAAAGGATTTGTTGTAGCAGCAGAAAAATGTGCTGTTTCAACACAACTTCACATAACGAATTTTTTCTGCAGCAGTAGCATTTTTTTTGTTGCCCTAATATATCTTTTTTGTTATCAAAGCACAATTATTATGCACGAAATTTCATTGCATAGTAATTGTGCTCTGGCGACAAAAATTTTTTTTTTATAATACATTGCAATAAATAATGTAAAATAAATAATCTTCATCTTAATACATCTAGGATACAAAATGTACTTGATTCTGAGTATTTACTGTAAATTAAAAAACTGTCAACATTTGTATAATTCTGTAAGAGTTAAAAATTTTTTCTAATGCAGGATAATTACAATATATCTATTGTATGTATATTTTACTGCAATATTTTATTCTGTCAAAAATTTGATTTGAAATCGTATAAATTATATCTGACTAAAGTATTACTTCTAATAAAAAAATTTAATTACAGGGACTTGTCAAAAACTGCTAATCGGCGAGTGCTACAAAATGGATTTAAATAATTTAAATCGAAATTGCGAGTCGTCGAGGCAGCATGGAAATTGACAATGGAATATCAACGTTATTTTCTGTTCACTACGAAATAATATGACATGATTTGCAAATAAATCGAAATTATTATACTGGTTATTGTGTTCTTCAATACTCTCCTTTCACAATGGGAAAATATTTTCAAAATACATTTTGCTTTGGAATCAGAAAATCTACTCAGTTTATTAAAAATTTTCAGTTTCCTAGATGATTTTCATTCAATATCAGTAAAAAATTCAAAAGACTCCAACTTGCTCAACATGAATTTTCCTAATCACTTAAATTTTTCCATATCACTTTTAAGACAAGTCAAAAATTTAAAGATACCCTCAACCTTAAAAGAACCATTCGTCGAATGACCCAGTTAGGCCAAGGGAAATAAATGATTGCAAGAAAATCTCTACGGAAAAAAAATCCCGATTGTTGGCAAAGCGCGTTTCCCAGGTTTTACTTTTTCTTCGTGGTTCGCGAATTTCAATGGCAACGAAATGCGTATTGCTCGCTTCGTTTTTCCAGTTTGAATCCGGTCTCGCGTTCCCCATACCGCGACAATTCGCCATAAAAAACGATGAAAACACGCACTTGGCGGTCGATCGGATTCCACCATAGACGAGATTTCCCGGGACGGGCACAAATGATTTCGTCAGGGGGAAAAATTGTGCTACAATGTTGTTTTCGCTTCTGTAATCACGCTGGAAACGAGGACGAGTTTTTTCTTCAGTGTTTATCCCGGTACTGTTCTAAAACGGGCTCTTCTTTTCACATTTTTTACGCAGTAGAACAGTGGTTCTTAAAGGAGTGACATTCGTGACGGTCGAGATACTGAATACTGTGAATAATATATTCCAATTCTTGATTTAATATATAATATATAATATATTATTAATATTATTATTATTTAATTTTGTATATTATATTATTATTATATATTGAATAATATATTTTGCATACTTCAATGTGAAATTTTGTTTTTTATCTATGGATATGTGTTCTTTTTATATGTATTTCTTCTCGAGTTACTAATTTCTGCTAGAAAAAAAGCAGGCTCAGTATAGGAAAATTTTCCGAAATTACGTGCTCAATTTAAATGAGTGTCACGCGTGATTTTTACTCTGTAAAAATCGTCAATCATTGTGAAAATTTTAGAGACTTTAGGTATTTTAAAAAAATTTGTAAGATTTTAGGAATTATAATATGGATAACATTTTTGAATTTCCAATGCTTCGTTTTTTATGTGTAATAATAATGCAGAAATCAATTACATGTATATTTTATCAGAGCCATAGTTCAAAACTTCTTCTATTAAATCAATTAATTTATTGAAATGATAATTTTAATCAAATGATTTAATAAAAGAAATTTTAAATTATGACTCTGAGTGCTCTAGATTAATTTGATTTCTGCACTATTGCTGTAATGTTGATTAATTTTGTTTTATGGGTAATTTTTCCATTCCTTATTAATTGCTTTTAACGTTTTCTTTTCTTTGTCCAGTATTTATGAACGTTAAGGATTTTTTAGTGTTTTTAAGGATTTCTGAATACATTTTTAAAATTTGATGACGCAAAATTTTTTTTTGATTTTAAATAGCTAAATTGATTTTCAAAAAAATTATATCTGCATAGATTTTTGGTACTTTATAGATTTTTAGTATTATGATATTTTTTTTCAGTATTCACTACATTTTGTAGAATTTTTGTATTTACGTACACATAAAGTTTTTATAATAAATTGCTATTGAAATTTCTATAACTGAATACTTAAGAATTCAAAGTTAAATTGAGTAAGAGTATTTTAATGAACTTTTAATAAAACAGCTTTCTTGCAGATTTTCGATATTTTGTAAACTCTTAATACTTTAAGTGTTTTTGGAATATTAGCAATATTTATAAAATTTGAAAATATTTTTGACATTTTAATCGAGGTCGATATTGATTTTTAATATTTAATGCTATAGTATCAAAAGATCTCTAAAATTTTAATAATTTGATGATTTTTAAAAAATTTGAAACAATATTTTATAATTTGTTGAATAAATGATAGTTTATTTCAAGTATACAATTTAATTTTGTCATTTATAATTCGAATGCATTTGCAGATTGAAATGTTGAAAACTATTGATTTCAACTTTTTTTGTCTTAGAAGTTGCAAACTTGTAAGAAATGCGTTTTTTGTATTTCACATTAATTTGATATTCAAATCGTGTTCTCCAATTATGTTATATATTTTATGTACACCTTAATAAATGTAGCATTATTTCAAAACGAATTTGAGTTTAACGCTTACGACTATTTTTTCATAATTTTATTGATTTGATATTTTCAATTAGGTTATTCTACAGCCATTACTTTTCTTCAAGTATTTATTTCTCAGTTTCTTTCATTTCTTTTACCATGCAGTTAATTGGATGAAAAATTTTCTTCTACAAATTTATGAATGAGAAACACTACATTCAAATGAAAAAACAATCCATCATTTTTGGAACGAATTTATAGGAATACAGTCAATTGAATATTGTGTGACAAAATACGTAAAATTTTCAAAATTCCTGTGTCTAAAATATCAGAGTCCCAAATGTTTCTGATACGGAAATTTTAGATTTCTTATTTCTTGCATAACTATGGTTAAATGATTAAGTTATTGTCTTTTTTACCTTGATTTTCTAAAAAATTCAAATAAACCCCCCCCCCCCCCAATGTCATACCGAACCTTCGAAACGATTTGATTTTCAATCAATCGAAACAGTATTGAGGGTAATTTTTCATTGCAAGATTTATTTATTATTAAAATTTATTTTGTATGAAGTTGAAAATATATTCAAAGAAGTTGAAATGATTTCGAGCTTTAATATTTATCATAATAAATTATAATAATAATACATATAATGAATTATAATAATATATATTATAATAAATTATAATGATAATAATTATGATGAGTAACATACAAGCTTTAATATTTATTTATAATAAATTGCTACTAAGATTTCTTTTGCTGAATACATCAGAATTCAAAGTTAAATTGAGTATGAGTATTTTGATAGATTTTCCAGAAAGTAGATTTCTTGCAGATTTAAAAAATTTTGTGAACTCTTTGTACTTCGAGTGTTTTAAGAATATAAGCAATATTTTAACATTTCGAAAATTTTTTTGACATTTTAATCGATTTTGATATTGATTTTTAGTATTTGATGCTGCAGTATCAAAAGATCTAAAGATTTTTAATAATTTTTTAATTTTTGAAAAATTCGAAACAATATTTAATAATTTGTTGAATAAATGATGATTTATTTCAAGCATACGATTTAATTTTGTCATTAATAATTTGAATGCATGTTTTTCATCTTTTGTGAATATTATTAACCATGAATATGTACATGATTTTTCAGCATATTTATGCCATTTTTTATTAACTCTGTTTATTAATCATAATAGTAATTTTTGCAACACTATATTGTTAACATTGCCAAATTATATTGTAGCAACAAATATATTTTGTTGTAAAAATTCCTTTACCTATTTCGTTCTTTCCTATACATCTCGTACGTTTTTCCAATATCATATTGCAATCCTTACTAATTTAGATTAATAATAAGCTGAATGACAAGATGTAATACAATATTGGAAAAATTCGAAAATGTATGGTTAATTTTACTATATACAATGAATTTTCACCATGCATATTTTTACATATACATTTCTTTCTCTTTGTATATGAAATATTATATTTTACAAGCTGAAAAACAAGTTTCAAAAGTTAAAATATTACATTACATGTTTTACTTTACACAGATATTAGATTCTTTGTAATAGTAAAGTAAAATTTACAATTCATATAATACGATTTGCACGAGTAGATTTTAAAATTTCCAAAATCGTTTAGTAAAAACTGTGGTACATATTGCAATTCATACAATATGACAATTTGACTATACAGTATTGTAAAACCTACAATAATATTCTACTTTTTGCAATACATCTGTCTCAAAAAGTGTAAGATTTGCTTCTCAGTGTATAGAGTATACTTAAAAAAATATTCACGTCATATTCCAGTCTTGTTGCAGTGAAAATATTTTTGTTATTCGCTATTGGAACATGTTGCACATGCACGATCTCTCTCAATGGCGCGGCGAATAAATGGCGCTCGAGATAAGATCGCAGCGCGGCATCCGCTCGCGTGGCTCCGGCGGATGGCTCCGCTTCACCGCGAATTCAAGACTCTGTAATCGAGTAATCGACGAGTAGCTCCGAGATCATACACGTTATTATACGCGCTTTACATCGTGCTGTTACAGTCTAGCAATTAAGTAGAAAATTGTTGACAAGTCGATTTTCGCCACGCCCATTTCAACCATAATTACTACGCCCTAACGAAAAATGTACTGAGAAAAAAATCTAGTACTTTCTACTAAAAAATATAGTAAATTTAATTATATACTGTATTGTATTATACGAAGCATTTGTATTGTAAAAATAAATATATTTATGGCTAAATGTACTATAATATATAAAAAATTGAAGTAATACAGTAATTTTTCCGAAATTTTCAGTAGAAATTACTAGGTTTTGTTTTCAGTACAGCAACAACATATTTTACATAAAAAATTTATTTTTATTTAACTATTCTATTATCTTTTCCCTGAATTAACGTGATTATTGTTGACTGCACATGTTTAATAATTTTTCCCGTAATTAAAAAATAGTCTTGCGTGTATCGTTTGTTACAATTTACGATTTTTCACGAAGAATCGAGTGTCGGGAAAGAATGCGGCGTGAATAAATTGCGCTGTTAAAGTCATGAATATGAATTAATCAATTAGTTCAAGCGAACAGCTCGCAATAAGTAGCTCGTGGTTGAATGCATTTTTCATTAATCAATACTTTTTTCAACTGACTTTTTTTGCATCTATTGTTACGTACGATAAATATTTATTGTAAATTGTTGCTATAAAATTATATAAGAGCATACCCGAATCAAAAGCTCGTATTTATTTTAACTTTTTTGAATGTATTTTCAACTTCATACAAAAATGAACTTTAATATTAAATAAATCTTGCAATGAAAAATTCACCTCAATATATTGACTATTTGAAAATCAATCGTTTCAAATCTTCAATATACTGTTTTTTTTATGGGTTTTTTTATTTTACCTTTTGTAACTTGTTTTTCAGCTTGTAAAATATGATATTTTATGTACAAAGAGAAAATATTGTACATGTAAAAATGTGCATGGGGAAAATTCATTGCATATAGTAAAATGAATCATACATTTTCGAATTTTTCCCATATTGTATCATATTTTGTTATTCAGCTTATTAGTAATCTAAATTAGCAAGGATTACAATATATGATATTGTAGAAGGTACAAGATGTGTAGTAAAAAACGAAATATGTAAAGGAATTTTTACAACAGAATAAATTTATTGCTACAATATTATTTGACAATGTTCACAATATGGTGTTGCAAAAATTACTAATATGATTAATAAACAGAGTTAATAAAAAATGGCATAAATATGCTAAAAAATCATGTACATATTCATGGTTAATAATATTCACTAAAGATGAAAAACATGCATTCAAATTATAAATGACAAAATAAAATTGTATACTTGATTTAAACTATCATTTATTCAACAAACTATTAAATATTGTTTCAAATTCAAAAAAAAAATAAATAAAATTATCAAAAAATTATAGATTTTTTGATACTACAGCATCAAATACTAAAAATCAATATGGAAGTCGATTAAAATGTCAAAAAATTCTTCAAGTTGTTTAAATATTGCTTATATTCTTAAAACACTTGAAGTACAAAGAGTTCACAAAATTTTCAAAATCTGCAAGAAATCTATTTTCTGGAAAATCTATCAAAAAACTCATACTCAATTTAACTTTTTATTCTGATGTATTCAGTTTTAGAAATCTTAGTAGCAATTTATTATAATTAAATATAAAAGCTTGTATATTTTTTATTGTAATTAATATTATTATAGTTTATTAAAATTTATAATATAATAATTAATTATAATTCTTTATAATGCATAATATTATAATTTATTATAATTAATATTAAAGCTCGTATTCATTCCAACTCCTTTGAATGTATTTTCAACTTCATACAAAAATGAATTTTAATAATAAATTAATCTTACAATGAAAAATTCACCTAAATACTATTTCGACTAATTAAAATTCAATCGATTCTAATCTTCAATATTAATTTTTTTTCTGGTGATAGTTTTATTTAAATTTCCTACAAAATTAAAGTAAAACAAAAACTATAATTCAATAATATAACTATAGTTATACAATAATTGAGAAATTTAAAATTTCAAGATCAGAAAAATTTGGAATTTAAATATTTCAGATACAAGAATTTTGAAAATTTTGCGTATTTCGTAATGCAATATTCAATTTACTGTATTTCTAAAAATTCGTTTGAAAATTGATGGTTTGTTTTCTGAACATTTGAATTCAGTGTTTCTTATTCATAAATTTCCAGATGAAAATTTTTTATCCAATTTACTGCATGGTAAAATAAAAGAAAAAAACTGAGAAGTAAATACATTAAAAGAATTTATGGGTATAGATTCAACTAATTGATGATTATAAATTATAAATTCATAAAATCTGTTGGGATTATCAATAAAATTGTGAAATGAGTTACTAATGACAAATATCACAGTACTTTCGTTTTATTATAAAAATAGATTTTATTCTGAAAATTGATATTATCGTGAAAATTAATTTTTTTATTGAATTACTATATTAATGAAAAATTCACCTTAATACTGTCGACTAATTGAAAATCAATCGTTTCTAATCTTCAATTTGATATTTTTTTCTGGGGACTTTTTTATTTGAATTTTCCATAAAATCAAAGTCAAAAAGAAAATTATTTATTAATATAAGAATAGTTATGCAAGGCACGAGAAATTTAAAATTTCACTTATAGAAAAATTTGGGATTCTGATATTTTTGATATACGAATTTCGAAAATTTTGCGTATTTTGTAAGACAATATTGAATTAACTGTATTCCTAAAAATTCCTTTAGAAAATGATGATTTGTTTTCTTATCATTTGAATTTAGTGTTTCTCATTCATAAATTTGTAGATGATAAATTTTTATCCAATTTACTGCATGGTAAAAGAAATGAAAAAAACTGAGAAATAAATACAAAAAAAAAGTAATAGTTATGAATGAAACTAATTGAAAACAATAAATTAATAAGAATATAAAAAAATAGTCGTAAGCGTTAAACTCAAATTCGTTTTGAAATAACGCTACAACGTTTATTAAGGTGTATGTACATTAAATATATATCAAAATTGGAGAACACGATTTTTAAGATAAAAAAAGTTAAATTCAATGGTTTTTAACATTTTCACCTGCAAATTGCAAATACTGACTAAAAGAAGTTGGAGTTTAAGATAAAATTTCGACTCAGGGATAACCTGAGATTATTATAATTATTATTATTATAACTGGGGATGCAATCGATCGATCTGAACAAATCGTAGCTTACAAATTGGCGAATTTGTTGCTTGGAACATGAGAAAAGTACCTCGTTCGCACATAAACGCGTCACGCATGGAAAACTCTGTGTTCGGATCGCGCGGGCGAGTTTCTCACGAGTTACTTTGGCACGTCTCGGCTACTTTTCATTAGCACCATGCGAGAGTATATTTCCAGATGATAATTTATTCCTCTTCAACCAACGTGCACAAAAATGTGCCTTTTCCTTTTTATTTGCACAATGTATTGTTTACAATTAAAAATTGTCATACTCGAGTGTTGCATGACTTGTATTATTTTATAACAAAAGTAGAGAGTTATTATTTAATTCAATTGTGTAATTATAAGAACAAGTGGAATTGTTTTGTAATTCTACGTTTATTTTTCTTATAAAAATATACGTTAAAAAAAAATGATGATTTCATAATATATGAAAAATTGAAATAATATTTTAGATTTTCTTAGAACATACTAGTTCTTCCAATAATAATAGTACAAAAGACTGGGTTTTTTTCTCAGTGAGACTTGATCTATTTTTTTAAGAACCATTCTATTTTTGCGAGGAAACGAGTTCGTCCGCAATTATATCGCATCTGCTTGTATTACTTGTTATGAAGGCGCGCTTCGCGGAACGAATTTTGATACGTCATGCTTTGGCTCTTCTTGTTTATTCTGAAACGCGAGAGGATTTAATTTATTCTAGTCGTGCGGAGACTTCCTGGCACATACCTTTGCCGCTCCGATACTTTCAAGAGTCTCGAGGAACGTTTTAGTAATGTGTCACCATTCCTAAACCAAAAAATCAGGTCCCAAATTACCCGGTTCAAGTGACACGAGAAAAATGCCTCAAAAGGCTTTGCCTACATTTCCGTAGTCGATGAAGATCAGAAAAGAATTGATACAAAGACTCGAAGAATTTTTTTGTATCCAAAGAGTATTGCGAAGTGTGATGGGTATTTTTCAACTCATGTGTATAGTTTCGAAAAAATTCTTTTTATTCATTCGGCATGAATTATCATGTAAATTTTTTAGATTTTTATCTGGAAGATATGGAAAAATATTTCATGAATAAATTGGAATACTTTGTCTAATGGCTAGTCATTTTTTTTGTAATGTTTGTTTTGAGACTTCGAATTAGATGTTCTTCTTCCAAGTCCTAACGCGCGAAGGTATAATCGGGACTAGGTAAGCGTGCTAGTACAGCAATCGCTTCAAAGAAACATCTCCGTGATCACGCAAGGGAAAGGGACGCGGACATCGAACCCTGGCGCGAGTTCCTCAAGCTCCCCCGTTTCTGCTAGTCCACATTTCACTCTTCCACGCCGGCTAATGACGCGCGGATGTCGCGACCGCGCGACGCTCTTTTCCCCGTTTCCTCGACTCTTTGTTCTCCGCTCTCTGTACCGTTTTTTCCGTCATTCCCGTCCGCGGCCCCCTTTGCCGTCAATCCGCTTTGTCACAGTCATTTGTTTCCGTTCGTCACACCCGGGAAATGCTTAAGATCCTCCAAAGAATTTCGACAGGGATGAAAAGTCGGAGATTCAAAAACCCGACGAAAAATCCTTGGATACCAGTGTAAACTCAGAGAAAAATGTAGTACTTTTTTTATTTGAATTTATAGTAATGGGAGATCGGGATGAAATGTAGAAATTATGATAATCTAAGGTAATTTCCAATATCTAGTATATTGAGAACTGTTTTTTACTAAAGTAAGAAATACACGGAAAAAACAATATGGTTATAGCATGATCAATCGAGGTAGCCATAACCACAAAAAATAGTAACATTTGCCCCAACCTCAGATGTGGTTGTGACGACCACAGCAATAGTGTTTGCAAAACTCTTCTTTGGAAGACAACTACTGTGCGGGTGTGACAACCACACAAATCAAGCTGTGATGCAGCTGCCATGTAGGTGCAGCAGTCACTTGATTGTACTTGTATGACAATTAGTGCGTGGTCTTATTTGGCATTATCATTATTTATTTTTTTATTATTTAGCCATATAATTGATTTGAACATATTTAAACAATCGTGATTGTCGTTTGTTTACTTTTAAACCATAGAGTTTAATAACAAAACATCCTAACCTCAAAACATGATTTGCTTGGCCTTTATCGATGCATATATATTATCGTGCACGTCCATAGCGATTAATTACCAATTTTCTTCTAAATACTCTGACGAGGCTCGCCAATCCAATAGTTTTCAGGAATTCCTCGCATTCTTTATTCATTTTGTGACATTAAACATTCACAATAAACGAGGTTGTAAGCAGTTGTAAGCGTCGTAAGTCAACACACACATTTTGAGGTTGGTGCAACTTGGATGAATGTCTGTCACATCGCCACAATATAGTAATCACAACCACAGAACTTAGTTACTGTCGTAATAGATATTGCAACTGGATAAGGTTGCAATGATGACTTTGTGTATAGTTCATGCAACTATTTGAAACATACATACACAATTAGCTGATAAAACTACCCGTATTAGTAGCTGTAGCTAGAAAAAATGTTAAAGCACAAAATTTTGAGGTTGTTAGATCTGTTATAGCCGCAAACCTCTCAATTTAGGTGTTTTAACCACATTATTTTTTCTGTGTACGATATGTTTAGTATTTTTTAATATATATCAACATCGAATTGCCACATTCGACGTTTTACTATACTGCATATATTTATGGCTGAATGTACTGTAATATATGAAAAATTAAAATAATATTGTAGACTTTCCTAGAATACAGTCACCTTTATAATATTTATTGTAAAAATAACTAAGTTTTTTTCTCCGTTTGGCTCCAAATTGAAATAAAGTAATCAAAGTTGCTAATTACATCTCAAGTACTTCAAGTTCCTCAAAATGACGAAAACAAAAACAATCAAAAATTTACAATAAGTCAAAGGTTGACAGCTGTGATTATTTATTGCAATTTTCATTATATAGAGTCATTTTTCATGGAAAAACCTATTGAAAATATCAAAACTATACTATTTCCATCAGTTATTTTCAAATAGATACAATTATTGTAAATATTAATATTGTTATGTTATTATTATTATTTTCAATTATTACTAATATACAATTATATTGTTTTGATTTTTTTCAAACGCAAATTTATTCAAAACAAATGAATGACAATTTTATTCCAAAAACGAAATTCATTTATTACCATTTATTTCATTGAAAAATGTATAAAACCATTTATTCTACGAAACAATGCTTTTGAAAGAACTAAAATGAAAATCAAATGGATATAATTTTACAAAGAAATATCCTAAAAAAATGTATTGTGGGAAAAATGTACTTTGTAACAAATATACTTTGGGAAAATGCTTTTTTGGAAACAGCATTTTTTGGGAAAATTGTCTTTGGGAAAAATATCCATTGAGAAACCTTATTTTGGGAAAAGTTTAGTACAATCACGAAAAGAACGAGAAATTAAGAAGTGTATAGATATTTACAAAGGTACTGTTTTTCAAAAATTAATCAATATTAATAATTAATTGAAATTTGAACTCTGGAGCAGTAAATTCTTTCAATCTCTAAAGAAATCGATTAGAATATTCAAAATCTATCAATATATTAAAAATATTACAAAAATTATCATTTTTTATCATTAATCAATCAACACAACTATTTTGAATAATGAATTTTTAATAACTAATAATTTGAAAAACCATTCCTACAAACTCAATTTTAATTAGTTGAATAACAAGATTATTCCTTTTAATTATTTAAAACAGTTTTTTTAAAGTATTCACTAGAATCTGTTTCTCCCCTATGAAAATTATTCAAATTTTTGTTTAACTACGAAAACGATCGAAATCGACTTTTTGAAAGAGTCAGTCAATTAGAAATCATCGATCTTTAACTTTCAACAAGAGAAACTGACAATTTAAAAGAATTAAGTCTGGATTATTTAAATTAATAGAATTGTAGTAAAATTTTATTTGTAGTTGTAAAGTTGTAAGGTTGTTTAGTTGTAAAATTTCAGTTGTAAAAAAATTGTTGTAAAATTAATAGAATTCTTAGTTGTTAATTAGTTAATTTGACTATAAAATACTCGAAATGGATGTTCATAAAGTATACAACGCTGAAAAATCACACATGAATTTTTTTCTGAGATTCACCATAAATGATTCAAAAGCTCAAAATAGCGAATTCAGCCAAGCCCATAAAAATAGTCGACAAAAAAATTTTCATTGAAAATTAAAACATTGACGATGAAATTCGTTGTTTTAAAAAAAGGTCGAACTTTGAAAATTATTGCATTAGAAATTTTTCTTACAAAATTTTATTTCCTGTAAAAATGTTAAAAAATTTTTTTTTTCATGAAAATTTCGGTTTATAAGAAATGTATAAGGCTTAAATATTTTCTCATAAGCATGTCACTGGTTTTTATAGAAAGTCTTTTTCTTATTTGAAATTTTTAAGGTCGACCTTACAAGAAATTTCTACTTGTTATAAGAATTTCGTCATTTATAAAAAAAACAAAATCACTAATGTATAAATATGTTTAAAAAATTCCTTGTTTGGGGCTTCGTCAAATTTGTTTTTTTTTTTCAAGGTTTTACATTATTTTTAGTTAATCATGGAAAAAAGCTTTCGTGTGATTTGTCAACGTTGTAAACTTTATGGACATCGAAATGGACTATTTCAGATTGAAGAAAAATCACTTCAAAATGTGTTAATAACCATACATATGTCATTCATATATGATATAATCCATTAACAAAAAATTTGCCTAACGGGGTTCACTGACCCAGAGAAGAATAACAGGCGGATAGACGGCGCGAAGGTTTTGCGGTCTCACACTCGAGTACTTCTTCCATGTGCCATTCTTCATACGTCTCTTCAAGTTTTTCTCGGCGCGTGTATTTTCGGTGACATCTGGCTACTCGCCAGAGCAATGTTTCTTGCAAGTTCACGGCCCGAAATCGCTTCATATGCCGGAACTGGTCACACGCAAATTTTTGCCAACCGGAAGTTTCGTCAGCAAGGATCATTGGAAAAACAAAGTAACATATTCAAATGTTTTAAGAATGCGGAAACAAGATTCCATTTGTTGGAAAAAATTGAAGTTAATAGCCAATTTCTTCAGGAATCATAAAGATTTTCTATATTTTTTTGAAACAGTCGGAAAAAGCTTTTCATTTGAATATATATTATATTTTATTATTGTACTTTAAAAGAGAATTACTGCGAAAATAGCTCTTTCCTCTCCCAACATTAGCTACACAGTTTATTTCTAAGAACAACGTTCGCATTATATATAGCGAATGCGTACGCGTTTCCAATCCGATGCGATCATGTAACCGAGCCGCCTTGTAAGTGCAGAATCATTCGTTTCTTTGCCAAAAGATATATCACCTCCAACTATACGCGCATATAATTATCATACGTGATAATATCGTCCCACAATATTATGTACAAGCCTGTTCGAGTTTCCCCGAAGCGTTAACAAAAGGATTGTGAAAGTTTTCATATTGAGACAAGAACCTCGTAATTTGTACTATAAATATTGTAAAAATTACTGTATTCTAAGAAAATCTACAATGTTATTTTAACTTTGAATGTATATAAATATTTTTTTTGAATTTAGTAAATAATTTTTTTCTGTCACGAGCCGAACTCGCTCTTTCGGACCTTCGAAAAGGATGGACAACGCGAAGGTTGAAGACAAAGAAAATAATTCAACAAACAGATATATAATTTAACCAAATCCGTTTTTTTACTTAATGGGAACACTTAAAACACATGACCCAATAAAAGGTTGCAAACACTAAGTACTAACACTAAACTAAAACTACTACTAAAACTAAAAATGAAGACTAAGACTACTATATATTTTATAATATTGTTTTTGAATATAATAAAACGTTTAATATCGCAATCATAAGTTGATTTATAGTAAAAAATACTGAACATATTGAGTCAGAATTTCTCAAATCGACCCCCAAAAATGAAAGGTCGCCATAATTGAATGATTTTATATTCAATCGCTAGACGTTTCGTAAATTATTTTGAAGTGAAACTTCTCTACTCGAGGGAGTGAAATCGAAATCAGCTGACGATTGTCAGAAAGATTTAACTGCGCGTTCAGTTGGCGCACGCGGGAAATTTAAATGTTTGTTGAATTTCATACCGGCAAATAAAATTCATTTTACTGTTGAAATGGATTGGAAACTAAATGAATATTAGTTACGTTGGAATTGAAATTCAGAAAAAAATTTTTAATAACAAAACTATCAATTATGGTTTGTAATATAGCATGGAATAGAAATTTGTAAAGTGATCCAAAGAAACATTGCAAATTGTTAAAAATACCAGTAAATAAAAAAAAGTTTATAAATAACATGCAATACGAAAATTCTAGCTTTGAAATACCTAAAATCTGGAAAGTTATAATTTCTATTAAAATCTATAAAAACATTTTAAAAATTTCAACTTTAATTCCTACAGTATCGAATTTAAAAAATTTAAAGAGCTGAATACATTCATAATGCTGTTTATTGCTCAAAAATTAAAGAATTACAAAAGTTATCAAAAAGTTAAAAAAAAAATCTAAAACTCAAAAATCACAAGAATTGAATTTTGCTACATATAACCCGAAAATTAAAAATTTGAGATTCTGGATTTCAAAATTAAAAATCATAAAATTATTTCGATTGACCTAATACTTAAAAAAATATGAAAAAAAATGTTCATTGAAAATTGAGAGAAAGTGATGAAAATAGTCAGTTTTCTAATAATATAGTATGAAATCCTAGAATTCTTTGTAGTGATCCATAAAAACTTTTAAAATTGTTGAAATACCAGTAAATAGATAAAAGTTTATAAATAATATCCAATACGAAAATTCTTGAAATCTTTGAAATACCTTAAATATGTGAAGTTGGATTTTTTTAAAAATCTATGAAAATATAAAATATTTTCCAACTTTGATTTCTATAGTATCGAATTTGAAAAAGATAAAAAAAATTCATAATTCTCGTTAACAGCTCAAAAATCAAAGAATTACGAAAAATATATATAAAAAAAAAATCTGAATCTCGAAAATCACCAAAAAATTTCGCTACATATAATTCGATCATTAAAAATGTATAATTCTGGACTGTGAAATTATAAATCATAAAACTTCGCAGAAAATAACTATATTTTTCTAAAACAAATTTTTTCCTAATAAATTGTTGAAAATACTAGTTCATGAAAAAAAGTTCACAAATAACATGCAATACGAAATTACTAAAAATCTTTGAAATACCTAAAATCTGTAAGGTCATAATTAAAAAAAAAATCTATAAAAATAACAAATATTTTTCAACTCTGATTTCTACAGTATCAAATTTTAAAAAGCTAAAAAAAAATTCATAATGCTCGTTTATTGCTCAAAAAAAAAAGAATCATAAAAAATACCAAAAAGATGAAAATAAGAAAATCTGAATCTCGAAATCACAAAAATCGAATCTCGTTACATATAACACAAACGTTAAAAATATGTGATTCTAGACTTCGAAATCAAAAATCACAAAAACGTTTCGATTGACTAAATACTAGAAAAGTACAAAAACGTAATGTTCATTGAAAATTGAAATGAAGTGATGAAAAAAGTCAGTTTTTTAAATAATATAGCATGAAATTATAGAATTTTTAAATATTATAACTAAATTGTTCTGGATCGTTACTTTATATGACGTTGGGAAATAAAAAATAACACCTCGAAACGAGGAAAATGAGAATAACATTGCTATTGTGAGCCCAAACCGAGAGCGCCATGACGCGTAAAGATTTTCATACACGATGTGCGATTAGTCGAGGGCAATGCGCATCGACTTGAATGCACATATGCTAACCATAGAACATTTAATAACGTTCCCATCATGTGGATAATGCCCTCGTCCTCGCCGGCGAGGAAGAAAAAAGTCATCGGAATAAGGCCTAAGCCGAGGGGGAGAGACCACCTCCGCGAGACAATTTCGCACTTTTCACATGTGGCTTTCGCACGAATAAGGGGAGGCCAGGGAAATTATGTAATTAAAAAGAGACGCGTGGTCTTTTTGATTTAACAGGAATCGCATTAGGCGGAAATTAAATGGTAATGTAATCAATTTAAGTGCGCACCATGAGAAATATGTAACACAAATTAGTGAAATATAGTGTTTTTTAAATATATTTTAATTTTTTAAATATTTGCCTAAAATAATTTGCGAATTTCACTAATTAATCTTGTGAAATGATCCAACTCGCCAGTGAAATGATTCAACACGTTCTCTAGTAGTTTGCTTGCATTTATTTCCAGTCTAGGTGTTACAAAGTTGATTCCACTCGGTACGACTTTTTTATAATGCCTGAATTCTGCTGTTAGAAACGCTTCTTATATACTAAAATGTCCGAAGTAGATAAATACAACCGCATGGTTCCTGGGAAATACAATGACGCAAAGTTGATATCAGGAAAATGACTTCCCTGCAATTTAGTGTTTCTACAAAAGTGGAGTTGATATCAGAAGAATAGTTTCCCCGCAATTGAGTGTTTCGACAAAAGCGGAAATAGCAAAGTTGATATCAGAAGAACGTTTTCCCGGCAATTTAGTCTTTTGAAACGAAAAAGTAAACGACAAGGTAGATTACATGAATGATATTCTTGTGAAATAGAAGTTTTTGTATTCTAGTCAAAAGAGAAAAAATTATATAAGACATAAGAATATAGATATACAACACTTGACTCACCAAAGCATCCACATCTACACCATAATAAACCATTTCTTTACGTACCTGAAACAAACAAAGTTTTCATCAGCAAAAATTCTTGTATAGTATAACTCAGACAACATTTATTTTCTGTTATCACTTAATTCATGTTTAATTGCATCAAAACAGTGAAAACAAAGTAGCAAAACTTGTTGGTATCCGGTTGCTTTTCGCAAAGTCCGGCGAATTTATTCCGTCAATTCTGGCCAATTGAATTGGAATGCGAAGCATGTCCGGTCGCGGCGCCGAGGGATCATTCGGCAGTGCGAACGAGAGAGAAAGAAAGCGAGCGTAGAAAAAAAAATCGCGAGTAGAAGAAAGAGCTACGAACGAATGAGAGAACACGGTACGGAATGAGAAGACGATCCGCCGATTGTGAGTCACCCGCTTCGAGGCGGCTGCTTTTCTACTCATTTTTTTCGACCCGACCAAAAAGAGCGCCGCTTGCATCCCAGGATCCTTCTTTATTTTTTCACACAATTACGTAATCTCCGGTCTAAGTCGAAAAACACTGTCCTTAGAGCTCAAGGGAGGCCCTTTTTCCTTTCCCAAGAATTTCCAAAACGTATTTCCAAGAATTCCAAGGTTCATCTACGCCATGTTTTTGCAAATCCCGGAGTACACATGTTCATAAGGTATATAATTTTGAAAAATTTCACAAGATTTTGTTTTTGTGATTTCCCATTAAATCATCGACAGTGAAATTCGTCGTTTTAAAAAAAGGTCGAACTTATAAAATTCTTGCAATAGAAACTTTTGTTATAAAATTTTATTTCCTGTATAAATGTTCATAAAAAATTTTTTTCATAAAAATTCTAGTTTATAAAAAATGTACGAGGTTTAAATATTTTCTTAAAAAAAGAATGTGAAATTCCTTATAAAAGTGTCAATGGTTTTTATACAAAAATTTTTTTTGATTTTTTAAAATTTCAAAATTTGTTAAAATTTGATAAATATTATTAAACATTTCTCATTATTTATAGTTTTAATCATTGGTGGAAATGGAAAATCAATTTTTTTTTTTATTTATTTGATAAACGTTTGGAACTTCGGGCATATGTTTTTTTAAGATTTTACATTATTTTTGGTAAATCACAGAAAAAAATGTTATGCACTTCTAACCTCAAAGTTTTACATTTGGACGGGCTTTGAGACTAGAATTGCATAAAATACTGTATGCAACTTAGTGCAAGTGTCGAATTTGGCGCGAAAACGATTCAAACCCTCGGCTTCGCCTCGGGCCTGAACCCTCGTCTTTGCCAAATTCGACACTTGCACTACGTTACATAATGTACTATTCCTCTGATTTATCAACGTTGTAAATAGTTGTAAACTTTATAAACATAATGTGCACGAAAATTAAAATTTTAAAAAACTTAAAAAAAACTTAAAAAAAAATGGTTTACGGAAATTTGGCAAACTTCATAAATCTGAGTTATTTCTATTTTTTGGTCTGACTATTTTAAGTAGCTGAAATAATCAATGATTTTAAAGACTGTTGGATACTGTAATTAGTAGTTTCAAACAAAGAAATTATCTATTCAATAGATTATTAAAAGGAGTAGAACTAACGTATGGAAGTTTTCAGAAATTTTTTACTATACATACACTACCATACAAAAGTATAAGGACATGATCAAAAAAATATATTTTTTGGGTTCGTGATTGTTTTTTTATTATGTTAAACAGCATTTTATGATTAAATATTGTATAAAAACTAGATAATAGACAATTGTGATATGATTGTTTAAACGTTCATTAAATGCCAACTTTGTATGAAAATATTTTAAAATACGGAATAATATATGCCCTCATTTATTAAAAAATTCTAAAACAATAATTTCAATAAATATCTATCAATATAAATAAATTTTTCATGAAAATAAATAATTTATGTATTTTACAGCGCAAAAATGGTGCTACTTAAAAATAAAAATTTTTGGTTCCTTTATAATTCCATCATTTTGACTAATAATAATTAGCTAATTTATTGCAAATTTGTGTAAATCATGGCAAAAAATTTAATTTTATGTGAAAATTTTATATTAGTAGTCATAATTAAAACTTTGGTTCACATAGCCAAAATTGTCATACTCAAAAATTTGGTTTGTCCATATATTAATAAATAAATGGTTGCTGAAACCAAAGATTTTTTCTCGTGCAAGAACACAACTGCAGAAACATTTGATAAAACTAAACACGAAAAAAAAATTGATTAGCTGCAGTAGCAAAAAATTATGCTGTGTTTTAACACAACTTGACAGAACGAATTTTTTCGCAGCAGTAGCTCATTTTTTTGTTCTGCCATTAAATATTTTTTGTTGCCAAAAAAAAAATATTTTTTGAAGTTGCATTGAAACAGCACATTTTTACTGATAAAGCAAATCCTATTTTTTCCGTGTATTGATTTGTACTCAATAAAAAATATTAAAAAATTCCATATTATACGTTACTGCAAAATCTTAAAAATTGCTATTAGTCTTTTTTTTTAGCCTTGACTTAAACAAGGCAGAAACTTTCGTTATCACAATTCCTTACATAAACTTTTGAGTTGTGGTTCGAAATTACGCAAGTAGCTCTTTTGTTACAACGCGAGCCTTTGTTTTTTGAATGCAAATTTTTCACTCAAAGGTGCTTTTTCATTGTCTCGTCAGGTTTTTTTGTCATTTTTCAGGTGAATCATGCTTGCATGATTCACTTAGTTGGCTATTGAATATGATGATTAGTAAGTTTCAGTCTCAGTATTTCAAAAAGTCCATTAGGCAAGTACCTGATTTGAATACAATAAAAGTCACAATTAATTTTTGAAATTTCAATATATAATATATAGTGTAATATCAATTTATTAAATCCAGAACTATATGCTGCATTTTCAAGCACCTTTCACACCACAAAAAATCCAGCAAAATTCCTCCTTGACTTATGCATTGTTCTTTTCCCTGTTTTCTGTAGCTAAAACTGCATCTCTTTAATCAAGATATTCGAATCCTAAAAATAACATTATGTGTAAATGTTTTATGCAAGCAATAAGAAAAAATACCAAAAAATTAGCTCGCCAAGCACGAGTTCACGTGAGGTGAATATAGTGTAACTGACAGCAGTTCATTCTTCATGTTTGGGAATCTGTGAGAATCGTTTCCAAGTACGGAAATATGTATGTACGTAGCTACGAGTTCACGGAGTAAATATCAATGGAAAATGAGACTTTACTTTAATCATCACTTTTTTGACAATAATTTTAACATCTAAGAATTCTGAAGATTTCCAAAAATTTGAAGTTAAGAGAACGACCTAGAATTTTCTGAGTTCTGTTCATCATATTTTTGGAAGACGAAGGTTATTATTTTTCCATTTTCTGACAGAAGTTTGAAAAAAATTAATATACAAATCAATAATTATTGTTTACAAATAAATGATTATCAATGAATAACAAAGTAATAATTGATAATCATAATTAAGAATTATTCATTATTTTATTAATTTACGTTTTTGCTAACTTGAACTTGTTTGTCCAACTAAAAATAATTCACAGTAAAAAAAAATTAGTTTGCTTGAACTTAAAATTTATTTAATTAAACCAAATTAGTTTTTCACTAAAAAATTGTTATTCAACAAAAACCCATTCCATGAGCGTTTGATCAAGCTACGTATCGGTGTTTCAGATGAAGTAATTTGGCGGCAATTAATTAGTGGCTAATTGCACGCGGTTCGCTTTGTATTTGTTGGGTTTGAACGAGCAATTCTCAATTATTGTACCGCTAGTCTCATCATCTTTCAGCGTAACATCGCGTAACAAGAGAAGTTGCGCAGGAAAACGTAGCAACTATTAATTAACAAATAATGAGCGATCAATTCTAACGGAGCCTAACTCGATACACGTCAACCAAGTTTATCGATAGTTGCAAGATTTTTATTTATATTAGGTGATTTTTCATGTCAAAAACAATTTTTTCCTGTGTATAGTTAGCAATATGACATCCAAAAAAGTTTCACTTCTGCCGTGTGTTCTTTAACACACAACAGTTTTTTTCTAAACTTTTTGGCATTTTTTGTAATTCCTAATGTTTTAGCAATAAACGAGCACTATGAATGTCTATTTAGTTTTTAAAATTCGATACTCTTGGAATCAAATCGGAAAAATATTTTATAGTTTTATGGATTTTTTATACGATAAAATTATAATTTCACGGATTTTAGGTATTTCAAAGATTTCAAGAAATTTTCATATTGCATGTGATTTATAAACTTTCATTTATTAAATGGTATTTTCAACAATTTTCAAAGTTTCTATGAATCACTATACAGAATTCTATGATTTCATGCTATATAATTAAAAAAACTGACTATTTTAATCACTTCATTTCAATTTTCAATAAACATTACGTTTTTGTATTTTTTTAGTATTTAGTCAATCGAAACAATTTTGTGATTTTTAATTTTGAAGTCTAG
>JAPYZL010142590.1:0-18506 GCA_030522825.1 Platygaster orseoliae
CAATACTTTGAATGATTCAGATGTAAGAGTTTTTTTATAATAAAGTTACATTTTTATCGAAAAAACAGCGAGAACTTAGTTGCGCACCTAATACAATTCAATAGTTGATTGAATTTTCATATAATCTTAAGATTTTTCGAATACAAATGTTGATCTCCGCCCAAAAATGTTATGTAATTGTGTAAATTTTATGTGCATCTAATTTAATATCCAAATTTTCTTATTGTTTTAATCTAACTTCAATCTTTAAGTAGTTTTTATTGTGTTTAAAATTTTCAAATTTTGAACAAATTAAAAAAATGAAAATATTTTAAAAAGTCGATAATTTTATAAGTAGACAATATAAATTTTGTATATTGTGATAATTATTATATTGTTTTTGGAAAAAATGTTTTTTTTTCAATTTCATGAAAAAATTTCAAAAACTTGAAAGCATCGAAAAGTTACAGAAAATTTTTACGAGTTACAGAAATGTAATGAATTTTTTTCGATTATTATTGTTAAAATATGAAGAAAATAAAATAGTATAGGGATAATTCTACAGATTGTTGTAAACTCTAAAAAATTGGAATAATTTTTGGAAATTCAGATAATGTTAATAAACATATTAACATCGTGAAAAATTTTTTATTTCCGAAAAATTTCAAGAACCGTGTAATATACATTTTTAAATATCAAAAAATGTTTCATCATACAGATACAATCTAAAATTTTGACAATTTTAAAAATAGTTTTGAGCATAATATTATAACTTTGAGAAATGTTAGGTATTTGTTAACAATTTTTATCGTTCGGTTAAACTAGAATTTAATGGTTAATTAATTTTTTCGTGGTATTTTTTAATATTTCATTTTCATATCATTATCAAGTTTTCTGAAATTAAAAATTGATCTCCGCACGAAGATGTTATACAATTGTTAAAATTTAATCAAAATTTCGAATTTCATAAAATTTTCACATATCTCGTAAATTGTAGTTTCATAATATGTTTTGGACATTATATAATTTACTGGACATAAAGTACTAATTGTTTAAAATTACCACAATTTCCAAGAATTACAACTTGTAACTTTTTTTACTTGTTTTCATTTTTTTTAGAATTCTGCATTTTACATGTTTTTTTCTTTAATTTCTTGCTTGTACTATTGTAAATATTTCAAAAACATATCTCAAACATGTTATATGTAACCAATATTTCCCAAAACTGTTAGAATTGAGTTTTATAATATTTTATGGACATCATATAATTTTTTGGACATTATGTTTTGGACATTACTTACCCAAATAAAATGTTTTCTGGAAAAACCCTGTGGAATCTCAAACAGTGGCAACCCGTTTTTCCGGATTTTCCGAACAATAGCATGACTAGTAATTTAAGGCCCGACGCGCTAAGGTTTCTCGAATAACTTGGCGTATCTCGCGGCGTATGTACAGACGCGTGTAAATTACAAAATTTCGGTGGGAAGTTTCCAAGGGCGACGCAACGTGGACCAAGTGAATCGTTGCCAAGTTGGCTAAGTCGTGACGGTGTCGGTTAGGTCCTCTTTCAGCCACTGGGGAATCGTCCTCGAACCCAAACGTTTCAAGAGTTTCACGAGCGCCGTGTTATGCGACAAGTAGTACCTCTGTAAACAACAATTACCTCAATTCACAGTCAGTTTATGCAAGGCCGAACCGAGAATATGCTTTCGGGCATTCCAATTCCTTTTGAAATTCAAATATGCAACATCAGATTGGGGTGCGAAACATCCAAAGTACATGGAAACGAATTTTCGGTTCCAGTAAACATTCATTTTATATATTATATAAAATAGTTGAAATGAAGAAAACTTTGGTTAAGCTATTTTTGATTACTTCATTTTTCAACTTGTTCAAAAGTAAAAATTAAATCCAAGAACCTAAAAATCTGTAAGAACTAAAATAAATTAAAGTTAAATCCAAAAAACTGTCGCCTGAAAAGGCAATTGAACGGATTTTACCTGGAGCAATTTGTAGGAACGCTCCTCCATGGGAGGGTACTGTCGGCCTTTGCTTTTGCCCAAGCACTTGGTGCGATCCTCGTTGGTGACTTGGCAGAAGAAGCCCTTTTTCGGGTCGTACCTCAAATGCGTCGAGTAATTGAAGGCCGGAGTAATTTTGAGGAACCTTTGGAGCTCGTGCAGCGTTTCCACGGGATTTTGCCGTAACTGCTCGCCGTCTATTATGTGCAACTGTTGGGGCGTGTAATACGAGAGCCACCTCTCGAGGTGCTGAGCGTATTTTCCCGGGTTTAGGCACCTACAACACAAATTCCACCATTCCATCAGTTAACCGACAACGAAGGAAAGAACAATAAAAAAATGCTTACGTAGCTTTAGATCGTTTTTTATGTAATTTATTCTTCAACGAGATCAATGGTAGTGTATTTCTTCACTAGTGTGGTATTGGGCATATTGTGGAGTGTAGGTATGTCACAAATAATGTCACAGTTGGGTCAAGCTCAGGTCAAATCAGAGTCATGTCAAGTCAATGTCGAATCAGAGTCAGGTCAAGTCAGGTAAAGGTCGATTCAAGGTCAAATTAAATTCAGGTTATGTTAGGTTATGTCAGAGTCAGGTCAATGCCAAATCAGAGTCAGAGTAACGTCAAATAAGGTGAAAGTCAAGGTCAAATTAGAGTCAGGTCAAATCAATGTCGGGTCAAGGTCAGATCAGAGTCAGATCAATGTCAAATCAGAGTCAAGTCAGGTGAAGGTCAAGTTAGAATCAGGTAAAGTCAGGTCAGGCCAAGGCAGAGTCAGGTCAAGGTCAAGTCGAGGTCACGTCAAATCAATGTCGGGTCAAGGTCAAATCAGAGTCAGGTCAAGGTCAAGTCAGAGTGGAATCTATGTCAAATCAGATTCAGATCAATGTCAAATCAGAGTCAAGTCAGGTGAAGGTCATGTCAAGTCAGAGTCAGTGTAAGGTCAAGTAAGGTCAAGGTCAAATTAGAGTCAGGTCTCATATAAATAGAATAATTTATAAAAATAATCATATATAATAAACAGAAAAAGAATGAACGTTCGGTGTCGCACTTTTTGAAGGCTATGTAATAAATTTATTGTCAAACAGCATTCACTTTTAATATTTTTTATTCGAATATTAACCAAAGATATTTACCAATTATAATAATTAATTTTCGTAATAAAAATATTTATATAGAAATTTTAAAAAGGAATAATTAAATAACTAATTATGTAATTTTTAAATTTTGTGACTCACATTAATTAAAATTACGAAAAAAATTTTATCAATTATTTACAGGCTTGTTTTGAATATTTTAATCTCAATATAGTAATAAAAACAAGGTTTACGAATTTTGAAGTTATTGAAAATAAAAATTATAACAAACCAAAATTTTTTTAATATAATTTATTATTAATTTTTTTATAATATAATAATATTTAACATATAATTTAATATGTAATAATAAGTAATAATAATAATAATAATAATATGTAATAATAAGTTTAAGTTATATTATAAAATTATTTATGTTATATATTTTTAATATAATTTTTTTAATACAAGTATTTTTCAATTGGTGATGAATAATTTACATATTTCTAAGTTACATCACAGACTTTCTGTGCCTTTGCCTAATTTTTGTTCAAGGATTTAATTGGTTATTAAACTTATAGGTAAGATTAAGTTAACTCTGACTTGACCTTGACATGGCTTAACTCTGATTTGACCTTGACCTGACTTCATTTGACCTTTACTAGACCTGACCCTGACTCGACCTTCACCTTGGCTTGACCTCGACCTGACTTGACCTGACTCTGATTTGACCTTGACTTGACATCGACCTGACTTTGACTTTACCTAGACTTGACATCGACCTGACTTTACCTTGACTTGACCTGACTCTGATTTGACCTTGATAGGGCTCTGACTTGACCTGGATTCACTTGACTTAACCTGGCTTCACTTGACCTTGGCTTAACCTGGCTTCACTTGACCTTGGCTTAACCTGGCTCTGATTTTACCTTGATATGACTCTGGCTTGACCTGACTTCACTTGACTTTAATTTGACCTTAACTTGACCTTGACACGACTTTGATTTGACCTCGACCCGGCCTTGACCTTTATCTGACTCTGACTTGACCTTGACATTATCTCACTTGACCATGACATTATTTCACTTGACCATTACTTGACCTGACCCTGACTTGACCTCCACCTTCACTTGGCCTCGGCCTGAATTTGACTCTACCTTGACTTTGCCTGACTCTGATTTGACCTCGACTTGACCCTGACCTGACCTTCACTTGACTTTGCCTGACTCTGATTTGACCTCGACTTGACCCTGACCTGACTCTAATTTGACCTTGATATGACTCTGATTTGACCTGACTTATTTGACCTTAACCTGACCCTGGCTCGACCTCCACCTTAACTTGACCTGACTCTGACCTTGACTTTACCTCGACCTGACTATGACTTTACCTTGATTTGATCTGACCCTGACCTGACCTCGATATGGCTCTGTCTTGGCATGACTCTGATTTGACCTTGATATGACTCTGACTTGACCCTTACTTGACCTTGATTTTACCTTGGCCTTGACCTTACTTTTTCAAATGGTTGACGTAGTTTTTTAATTGGTAGAATCAGTTTCCGAGAATCAAAATTATGAATGATTGACGTAGTTCTACGTTACTTTCCGTGTTATTACCAAATTTTTTTGTTTTACCGTGTAAAACATCTGTTTTCTCACCTATTCCTGAGATCGCGAAGCGGCTTGGGGTCGCTGTCGGTCGCGGTGATGACTTGATGGAAGGAGTAATTCCTCGCCACGGGGTCCCCGTGCACCTTGGTGTGCTGGTACCACGAGTACGCCCGTCGCGCCGGCGATAACAGAATCGTGATAAGCTTGGCGCGCGGCAAAAGAGCATGGGCCCGTCGCGGCACCAGTTCACCGTCAAAGTACGTGGCCGATTTCTCGAACAGATAACGCGCGCTCTCGTTCTTCGCCGCCGGGAAAAAGCTCATGTACCTGTCAGCGAATATTCATAACTCTTCTTCCTCCCAACTTCTTTCCTCCTTCTTCCCCCTTTTTGCACTGTAAGCCTTGGGGCGAAACGAGGGAAAACGTTCATTTTCCCGGGAGAAGGAAAAATTTCGGGAAATCGCGTTTTGGGGTTGGGGTTGGGAGTCGAGTGAATGTGGGGCAATTTGTGCTCTTATCGAGAGGTATTATGTGAGAACCTTGGGGATGACGTTTTCGGGAGAATTCTGGGCTTTGTTGGGATTTGATGAAGTTGAGGATTTGGTACAAGGTGATTTTTTGATTTGTTGAGGTTTTTTGGTGATTATGGGTGAATTGAAGGGAAGATCGAGGAATGTTATGGTTTTTTTTTTGGAATTTCAAAGGTGTTGAGAATTAACGGAAATGAAAGGAAATTTTCATTGCAAAATGATGGATTTTTCGATGTATATGTGAAATTTTTGAGAATTTCCAATTCCAAGTCTTTTTTTACATTTTTTAGAAACTTGTGATGTTTTTTTTTGGAAGACGTCATTTTTTTTTCTTTTTTTTTGTAAGAGGTGATTTTTTGGTTTGTTGAAGTTTTCTAAGAATTCTGGGTGAATTCATGGAAGAATCAAGGATTGACATTTATTTGAATTTGAATCGTATTAGGAACAAATGGATATTTTCATTACAAAATGTTGGCTTTTTGAATTGCACATGAAACTTGTGAGAATTTTTCAGAAAATCTTTTTAGTTTTTTTCAAAAACATTTTTTGGAAACTTGTGATATTTTCATTATATGAAACGCTAAGTTTCTTAAAAAAAAAGGTACTTTTTTGGTTTGCTAAGATTTTCTGAGAATTCATTTTCTTAGGATGAAACGACAAGTTTTTGGAAAAAGATGAATTTTTTGGTTTTTTGAGAATTTTTGGTGAATTCATAGAAGAATCAAGGATTGTCATTTTTTGGAATTCGAATGGTGTTGAGAATGAATGAAAATTTTTATTGCAAAATATTGGTTTTTTTTTGATATGTATGTAAAGCTTTTGAGAATATGACGAAAAATTTTTTTAATTTTCTTAAAAGTATTTTTTGAAAACGTGTGATATTTTCTTTAGGTGACAATGCCAAGTTTTTTGTAAAAGGTGATATTTTGGTTTGTTGAAATTTTCTAAGAATTCTTTGTGAATTATTGGGAAAATCGAGGATTATTATTTTTTCTTCGGAATTTAATAAATAGAAATTTTAACTTTGGTACTGAGAGTGCGAAACTTTTCAAAATTTTCAGTGTAAAACGTTGGATTTTAAAAATTATTCGTAAATAATTTGTGTTTATTGGTGTTACGAGTATTTCTTTCCAGAAGAAATTTTTGAGAATTATGCAGAAAATATTTCAAGTTTTTTTTTAACATGGTGCATTTTCAGAAAACTTGTAATATTTTGGTTTGATGTTTTTTTTTGTTTTCGTGAAAGGTGATTTTTTAGTTTGTTGAGGCTTTCTGAGAATCCTGGGTTAATTCATAGAAGAATCAAGGATTGTCATTTTTTTTGGAATATGAATGGTATTCAGAATTTTTTTATTCAATTTATTTATATATTAAAATATCTGCTATGAATATATTTATATAATCTGAATGATATATTTATTATTAAAATATGGAATGCAAGTTTACATATGAAATTTTCATCGATAACTAATATTTACCTTTAAAAATCTATTATTTGCTCCCATTGTAACATAATATATTAAATTTATTCGATATTATATACGTATGTCGACAATAATCTAAATGAAGATTTTGGCAGAAAAATGTGAAATGTTTTTAAATATTCATTGCAAAGTGTTGAATTTTTTAAATTATATATGAAAGTTTTTTAAGAATTTCGCTAACAATCTTTTGAATTTTTTTTCTACGTGGTGACATTTTTCGAGAATTTGTAAAATTTTCGTTGGACGACCATTCTGAATTTATGGCAGAAGGTGATTTTTTGGTTCAAAACTTCATTTTATCAAGTTTATTAGATTTTTTGGTTTGTTGAAATTATCTAAGAATTTTCGGTAAATTAATGGAAAAATTGAAAATTGTTATATAATTTGTTTTTTTCATTTGCATGGTGTTGACAATGAATCGAAATTTAAGATAATTTTAATTACAAAATGTAAGATTTTTTAAATCGTAGATAGTTTGACTATTTCTCAACAATAATTCTGACATTTTTTTCTTTTTTATGAACGTATTTTCGAAAATTTTTCAATTATTCTCAAAAATCGTGAATTCCTGTAATACATTGGACGATTATATTATTAAAAACATATATTTACCAATCGAGGCCCTTGTAGTAATTTTTTCCATTGAAAAACTGGATTTCTTCGAAGGTATCAGGACTTGGTAAATTGCTATTTATTGCTGGATGGATTGATAAAAACGTATAGAGTGCAGTGGTCCCTGTTTTTTGGGGCCCAATCACCAGAAATCGAGGTAATTGGTCGCAAGTTTTGTTCCTCGTCCAGATTTTTTGATGCCTTGGATCATCGCAAGGATTCTAAACATTCGACAACATTTATATTATTATTAATAAAACAAATAATCATTTAATCAAAAATCAATATTTATTTCATCATTTGATGATTTATCAATTAAATGGTTAATTATCATTTAAACTATATTTTATATACTGAAAATATTTAATAAATAAATCAATATTCGTCCAATGATTCAATGATTACTTGATAAAATGATTCAAGTAATAAATATTCATATGTTGATCAAATTATTTCAGTATATTCAATAAAATTTAGATATTATTAAATCATTCAATCAATGAATCATCAAATAATAATTATATAATGATTTTACGATTTATTGATCAAATGGTATTATAATATCTGGAATATATTCAATATATTAAAATTTTCGTTCTACATTTAAAATTCGGGAAAAAATCAAGAAAAAAACATTAAATAAATGATTCGAAAAACGCAAGGAAAAATTCACCTAACAAATCCTTAAACTCCAAACTCATTTCATCCCAAAACTCACTAAATATTTCAAAAACCAAGCCACTACGCCGAGTTCGCCTACTTAAAAATTCGCAACGAGATCACCTCGCGACCTTTTCCTCCCCGCAATCGTATTTTTCCCTTAAAACACCTTTCCCGTGTTCCCACGAAATCCGTTAGACCATAAAAAACAAAAAACAAAAACAAAACAAGAAAAAAGGAAAAACAAATCCTGCGACTTACCCCCCAGACAGGGTCCATTTCCTCCGGATAAAGTTGAAAATACTGCTCGCCCAATTGAAGGGGCGGCGCGCTCGATAATTTGAGGTTCGTCCAGCACTGTATGAATTTAATTACCGACTCGAACGTGTATAACGCCAGTCGATCGTTTCCGTAATTGGACATGTGCGTCATGAAAATGTTGATCTAATGAACCAGAAATGCAAAGATTTCATTTGAAACCCCGCGTATATCGCGCCGGCCAGTTTAAAATGCAAATTGTTTAATCGGGGGAAATTTAATTTTCTCTCGAGGAGTGTGAGGTGATACGTACCGGGTTGTAAACGATGGTCTGGAAAAGTTCCCCGCCTTGGATGGATTCGTCCAGTTTTTCCCGTCCCCCTGGGTACCGTTCGATGAAAATCGTGTGCGTGAAAAGACCGCAAGTTTGTCGTGGAAGGACCTGCGAAACAAGAAATTCGTAGTTTTATTCTTCAATTTGATTATGAATTCAACAAAAGAATCAAAATGTTCAAAAATGAGTTTTTTCTTGGTTGTAATTTCAGATAATTTTCAAATGTTTTAACGATTTTTTATTCATGATTGGTTTTATTTATTTTAATGCATTTTTTCAGTATATGTATTTTAATCATACATTACTAATTTTTATCACTTCTTTTTATTTTTACGTGAAATCATCATGAATTTTGATGATTTTCACGCATTTTCATGATTTTATATTATATATTTTATCGTTAGTTTCGTATTAGTTATTTTAATGGATTCTTCCAGTATGAATATTTTTATCGTTTGTCAATAATCATCATTATTTTCATTTTTAAATGAAATCATCGTCGATTTCATCGAAATTCGGGCAGTTCACACCCATCTTAATTTTCCATAATTTTCACGGTATTTTATAATTTCTTTTACTGATAGTTCCATTTTAATTTTTTTTACACATTCTGTTAGTAGTAATTATTATTTGCATCATTAAAATTGATTATTGTAAAGTGAATTTTGGATGATTTACACTCATTTTCATGATTTTTTATTCTCACTTTCATCGTTAAATTCGTATTAATTATTTTAATGGATTCTTTAAGTATTAGTATTTTCATCATTTATCAATAGTTATAATCATTTTTGATTTTTTATATCAGTAATTATCATCGTTTTTTATTTTTAAACGAAATCATCAATTTCATCAAAATTCCGGCGGTTCACGCACAGCTGAATTTTCGATAATTTTCACTATTTTTTATTATATTTTATTATTTCATTTATCGATGGTTTTACTTTATTAATTTTCTAGCATTTTAACAGTATGAGTATTTTTATCATTTATCACTGATTATTATCACTTTTTCCAATTTTACATGCAATCATCATAATTTTTTGATAATTTTCTCTTATTTTCATGTTTCTTTTTTCATTAATCTTACTGATAATTTCAATTTATTATTTTTATGCATGATTTTGGTATTATTATTATCATTATTAAAGTTTATCATTGTTTAGTGAAATCATATAAATATTTTGATGATTTTCACTAACTTTTATGATTTTTTATTATTAATTTTTCATATTATTTATTCTAATGGATTATTTCAGTATCAGTATTTTCATCATTTATGAATAATTATCATGATTTTTTATTTTATAATAAAATTATCATCAATTTCATCGAAATTCGGGCGGTTCACGCACAGCTGAATTTTCGATAATTTTCACTAATTTTTATAATATTTTATTATTTCTTTTACCGAAAGTTGCATTTTCTTAATTTTAATGCGTTCTGACGGTATAAGTATTTCTATCATTCAATACTAATTATTATCACTTTCTTCATTTTTCTATGCAATCATCATAAATAATTTTCGATAATTTTTTCTTATTTTCATAATTTTTCTTATTATTTTTACTGATAGTTTCAATTTATTATTGTTATGCATTCTTTAAGTATTATTATTTTCATGATTAAAATTTATCATTGTCACGTAAAATCATTATGAATTTTTGACGATTTGCACTCATTTTCATGATTTTATATTTTCACTCTTATCAATAATTTAATTTTATTCATTTTAATGCGTTCTCTCACTATTAGTATTTTCATTCTTCATCCATAAATGTTATTACTTTTTTATTTTTACATATAATCATCATTAATTTTAGATAATTTTTACATAATTTCATGGTTTTTTATCATAACTTATATAGATAGTTCCATGTCATTTAATAAAATGCATTTTTTCAGTATAAGTAATTTTATTATCAAGCACTTAATATTACCAATTTTTTTCATTTTTATATGATATGATCATAAATTTCCGATAATTTGCACTTCTTTTCATGATTTTTTATTTTCACGCTTATCAAATATTTCATTTTATTTATTTAAATGCATTCTTTTGGTATTATTATTTTTATTATTTTCATTTTTGCATAAAATCATCTTAAATTTTCGATAATTATCACTTCATTCCATGGACTTTTATCATTATTTTTATCGATAGTTTCATATTATTTATTAAAATGCATTTTTTTAGTATTAGTAATTTTAATAGTAATCACTAATTTTTACTACTTTTTTTTATTCTCGCATAATTTATCATTAATAATTATCACTTTTTATTATTTTTACATGAAATCATAATGAATTTTCGTAATATTTCACATGAAATCACCATCAATGTCATCAAATTTCGAAAGAGTTTCACACCCCTAAATTTTTAATAATAATTCTCTTTGACTCTCACGATTTCTGATGACCACTTTTATAATTTAATTTTTTTTAATTTTATAACTCATCATTTATCCCTAATTATTGATTATTTTTTATTTTTACATAAATTCATCAAACTTCAACGGGGTACACAATTTGTGATAATTTTTACTTTTTTTACGATTTTTTTATTATAACTTGTACTTATTGTTTCTTTTATTTATTTTCATGCATTCTTGTAGAATTAGTATTTTTTTCATCTATCACTTATTATTATCAGTTTTTTTTTTAATTTTTACTTTCTTTTTAATTTGTTCATATACTTTTTTTTATATATTTTATTTTTATTTCCTTCATTATCACAAAAAATCATGATCAAATTCTTTAATTTCAGTTAGGGTATACGCCCCTGAACCCCCCCCCCTGCCACTTTACGCTCCTGATGACACAGTTTAATAACGAAATAATAACTTGAAAAGACATAGCTACCATGATATTGCGATGTATGAATCCACGCCTAAGCCTGGCGGGTCTCAAGTGCGGATATTCCTCGGTGCTGGTGACCTTGATGTTCCAAACCTTCTTCCAGGCCTCGTAAAGGCTCTCGTGAACGGGATAAACGCCCGAGTGATGGGGGCTAACGCTGTATCCGCTTCCCGTAGGAATTCCGTGCCCTTTGGCGAATTGCTTGTTTAGCGCCATGTCCTGCTGCAGCTGGGTAACGTTCTCGTAGAGGTGCGGTTGTTGGTGATTCCACATGTGCGAGAACCACGTAAATCTTTCAGGAAAATAACACACAAATCACGCGTACATTGGAAAGTTCTTGAAATCTTGATTGTTTATCGTCAATTTAGAGAAATTCATGTAAGGAAATGATAGTAAAATAATTCAGATGATTTTTTATAAAGTGAACGTATTAGTAACTTACAAGTTGTAATACTTGAAGTGATTTTTCATCATTTTTGCAAGTTTTTGATGGAATTAGGTTCACATGCATCTATTTTTAATGGTTTTCGTCAAGTAAACTTTGATACGTAACAAATTTTATTTTACTGGATCATTCTTTAATTCTTAATAATTTTCACTCATTTCTATGATTTTTTAATCACTTGTAACGATAGTTGTATGTTATTTATTTTAACCCTTTTTTTTATTATTAGGATTTTGATTATTTATGACTACTTTTGAATTTTTTTTAATTTTTACATGAAAACATCATGCACTTTTGGTAATTTCATTTACTTTAATGATGTTTAATTATCAATTGTTGAATTTTATTTATTTTAACTTGTTTTTTTAGTATTAGTATTTTTATTATGCAAATTGTGATCATGTCATATGTATATTTTAACATAAAATGTTATGAATTTTTGATAATTTTCACTTATTTTCATGATTTTATACTATCACTCTTATAAATAGTTGTTGGTGATTCCACATGTGCGAGAACCACGTAAATCTTTCAGGAAAATAACACACAAAAAAGCGTACATTAAAAAATTCTTAAAATTTTTATTCTTCATCGTCATTTAAGAGACATTCGTGAATGGTGGAATAATTTAGATGATTTTTTATCGTGATTCAAATGGAAAGTATTGGTATAGGTGGAATTGAACTTGAATCTATGATTTTTCGTCATTTTTTCGAGTTTTCAGGAGAAATTGAGTTTATTTGCATCGTTTACAAAATAAATTTCACTATACTGGATGATTCTTTAATTTTTGATAATTTTCAATTATTTCGATGATTTTTTATTATCACTATAACCGATAGTATGATGTTATTTATTTAAATGCATTCTTTGAATATTAGTATTTTTATCATTTATCACTATTAATAATCACTTTTTATATTTTTCCATGAAACCATCATGAATTTTCGATAACTTTCACTTATTTTCATAATTTTTTATTTGTTATTTTACCGATGGTTTCATTTTATTTATTTAAATGCATTTTTTCAGTATGAATATTTTTATCATTCATTACTAGTTACTATCACTTTTTTATTTTTACATGAAATTACCATGAATTTTTGATGATTATCACTTATTTTAATGAAATTTCAGTATCACTGACATAAATAGTTGTTAGTGATTCCACATGTGCGAGAACCACGTAAATCTTTCAGGAAAATATCACAAAAATACGCGTACATTGAAAAATTCTTAAAATTTTGATTGTTTATCACCATTCAAGAAACATTCGTGAATCGTAAAATAATTAAGATGATTTTTCATCGTTTTTCAAGTTTTGAGGAGAAATTGGGTTCATCTGCATCGTTTATTAACGATTTTCGTCAAATAAACTTTGGTACAGAAGCAATTTCATCATACTAGATGATTCTCTAATTTTAGATGATTTTAACTAATTTTAGTAATTTTTTATTATAACTTTTAACGATAGTTTCATATTATTTATTGTAACGCATTTTTTTAGTATTAGTATTTTTATCATTTATCACTAATTATTTTATTTTTTCATATTTTTACATGAAATCATCATGAATTTTCAATAATTTTCATTTCTTTTCATAAGTTTGTACTTTTTATTTTATCGAAAGTTTCATATTATTTATTTGAATGCATTTTTTTAGTATCAGTATTTTTATATTTGTGTCCATTTCTTAATTTTTTTTTTATATGAAATGATCATAAATTTTTGGTGTTTTCGTTTCCTTTATGATTTTTAATTATCAATTGTTGAATTTCATTCATTTGAATATTGGTTTGTACAAGTATTTTATCATTCATCACTAATTTTAATAACTTTTTATATTTTATAATAAAATCATCATGAATTTTCAATTATTCTCAGAAGTTTGTATTTTTCATTTTACAGAAAGTGTCATGTTATTTATTTGAATGCATTTTCTTAATATTAGTATTTTCATCATTTATGACTAGTTTTTAATTTTTTTCAAATTTTTTGATTTTTACATGAAATCATCATGAACTTCTGGTAACCATTTACTTTCATCATTTTTAATAATCAACTGTTGAATTTTATTTATTTTACAGTGTTATTTTAATGTGAGTATTTTCACTATTCATCACTTATTATCACTTCATATTTTTTCACATGAAATCATCATGAATTTTAGATAATTTTCACTTATTTTCATAAGTTTGTATTTTGAATTTTACCGAACATTTCATGTTATTTATTTGAATGGTTTTTTTATTATTAATATTTTTATCATTTATGTTTATTTTGTAACTTTTTTTTTATTTTTTAATTTTTACATAAAATCATCATGAACTTTTGGTAATTTAATTAACTTTCATGATTTTTCATTATCGATTGTTGAATTTTATTTATTTGTATGTGTTTTTTTTTGTAATAAGTATTTTTATCACTCATTACTAACTACCACCAATTCTTAAATTTATACATGAAATTATCATCAATTTATTTTCGATAATTTTCACTTATTTTCATAAATTTGTATTTTTAATTTTTACTGAAAGTTTCATGTTGTTTATTTTAATACATTTTTTTAATATTAGTTTTTTTTTTAATATATGTCTATTTTATAACATTTTTTTAATTTTTTAATTTTTACATAATATCATTATAAAATTTTGGTGATCTTATTTACTTTCATGATTTTGTATTATAAATTGTTGAATTTCATTTATTTTATTGTGTTTTTTTTAGTATAAGTATTTTTATCATCCGTTACTAATTATTACTTTTTATATTTTAACATAAAAGCATTATGAATTTTTGATAATTTTCAATTATTTTGATGACTTTTTATTATTACTTTTATGCGTAGTGTGATGTTATTTATTTTAATGCATTCTTTGAGTATTAGTATTTTTATCCTTTATCACTAACAATATCACTTTTTATATTTTTACATAAAATCATAATGAATTTTTAGTAACATTCACTTATTTTCAAAAAATAATTTTTTTTCATTTTATTTTACCGATGGTTTCATTTTATTTATTCGAATGCATTCTTTTAGTGTGAATATTTTTATCATTTATCACTATTTATTGTCCCTTTTTTTATTTTCAAATGAAATCATCATGAATTTTTGATGATTTTTACTAATTTTCATGAATTTTTAGTATCACTTTTATCGATAGTGATGGTAATTTCACATGTGCGACAACTACGCAAATCTTTCATGAAAAAAATACAAAAACATGCGTACATTGAAAAATTCTCAAAATTTTGCATGTTTATCGTTGATTTAGAGAAATTCATGAAAGGTAATAATAGTAAAATAATTAAGATGATTTTTATAAGGTGAACGTATTAGTAATTTGAAAGTTGTAATATTTTTAGTGATTTTTCATCTTTTTCACAAGTAATTGGTGGAATTAGGTTCATATGCATCTTCTTACAACAATTTTCATCAAGTAAAGTTTTTAAGAATTTTTATTATACTGGATGATTCTCCAATTAAATATATACTATTATTTATATATAAATACTTTTATTACAATATATTTTCAAGAATATAACCGTAAATCCTCAATTGTAAACTCAATTTTATCAATTTCACATTTTGTTATCACAATTTCAGAATTCTTTCTAATTCTCAAACGACCCAACTCTATCAAAACCACTAATTACTATTATTTTTTACCAAAATTCAGGACTACTATAATTTTTTTTCAAAAACTCATTTCAAACCCAATCACACCATCTACAACTTCACTCCTTTCAAATTACCAAAGAAACATCATTCAAAACTTCTGTACCCCAGAAAATTCTCAATCAATCCCAATCTCCCACTTCCTGGAATCCCAAAAATCCCCAAAGCCCGCCACCACAACTTCCCAAAACAATGTTCCCCCGGAAAGCAAATAAATCAAGTCAAAAAACTTTGCCTTGAAACAATAAAATCGATAGTCCCAAAAGCCCGTAGGAGAGTGTATGGTGCGTGGCGTAAATTGAATTCCCCAAAGTCGCTTAGGCAATTAAACGTAATTGAAAATGTAATTGATTGACCGTACTTGTCGACGTTCTCGAGCAACATGTCGTCGCCCAAGTTTTCCTCGAAAGTTCCGTGGTGGAAGTACTTGCCGGAGAATCCCAGGTTGAATTTGAATCCGGGAACGAGAGCTTTGATCCTTTGCTGCACCGTCAACAGCGCGAGCACGTCGTCTTTTTTCAGTCGCGTGCCTTTTTCCCCGACGAAAATGTCGTCGACGTCGACCAGCACCATGCGATTCAAGCTGAGGCTCAATTGCCCGTGAGACAGGTAAGACAGGGAATCGAGCAAGAGCAATTTGTGCAGCCAGAAACGTAGCCCGCCCCCGAAAAGGACCCTTTGGATGCCGTCGAATCTACCGTGATCCTGGCCAATGAGATAAACAAGAATGTTCAAAGCCTTCAAAAACGAACGTTATCCCTGTACCGAGGGAAAAGCTCGAATTCAAGTGTAGAAATTGCATTACATCTATCATTTTTTACGATACATGTCGTTATTTTTACAATACCATATTTGAATCTTCGTATATTGTAGAATATTTATTATTTATTTATTATTTACTGCATGAAAATATTTTTAACTACCCACAATCATTCGAATTATGAATTCAACATGAAGAAAAATATATTGTTATTATTACAATACTGTACAGTAAACGGGAATATCTCAGACATATCCCGAGTAGAAAAAACGAAAGTATACTTCAGTAACCTTAGTCTTCCAGAGTATACCAAAAGTTGATTAAAGTATAAATACAAAGTTTCTTTGATGACTATTGAAATTTTCCCAACGGCTGAACTTTTTCAAAATTTCATCAGTTTTCTGAAAATGCCAGGCAATGATTTTTTTTCCTGAATTTCAAACATTTTTACGCAAAAACTGTCATCTTTTTCAGTATGTTTGATAACGACTGATTGTTGGATTTTTCATCATTTTTCTATACAGCGAACCTTAAAACATTTTCGAACGTACTTTTTCAAAAGAATGACATAATTGAAAATTCAATTTTCGACGTTAACCATAATTATTGGGGGGGGGGGGGGTCAAAAAGCATTGCTTACCCCCCTAAAGAAAATTTAGGGGGGGGGGGCAGTTGACCCCCCTGCCACCCCTGTTCCGGCGCCACTGAATAGTAATAAAATAGTTCAAATCAAACCAAGAAATTCAAATAAAAGATCCAAAAATTTGAAAATGATGGCTCAAGTTTTTTGATTGTAATAATTCTTGGTGAATTTTCATAGACTTGAAAATAAACTTTTTCTATAAAAAAAACTACTACTTGTTGTTTAAAATTCAGGAACTTTCAATATTGTTAATCTTACAATTTCGATATGCGAATCTTATTATTAGAAGAAAATCGATAATTGCTAATTTAGTACATGAAAAATTATGAAATTATTGGATATATAACCTATTCAAATAAATTGATTTCACAGTCATAAAAATTCTTTATTTTATTTATACTATATCTATAAATAAATATTGAAGATTATTAAATAAATATTGTATTATTACTATATAAAATTATGAAATTATATTTTGAATATTTTATTAATTTATTCATTATTTACATTTTCGATATAAGGTATTTCAACAAAAATTTAAATACTATATTTTATTTCATTTCATTTTTCTTTCTCTATTTTCACAGTTTTTAAAAAAATGTTATTATTCACATAAACCGAATTTTGTCAATACACGATAACAATCCACATTTTTTCGCGAATCCTGTAGATTGCAAAAATCATGTCAATATTGACAACCGAAAATTCACCAAAGCAAACGCCAAAGACCAATTTCGCAAAATTCTTGATGAAACACATTCCCAAGTGTAGTTTGTTTACTTCTAAAACTTTGCAAAAACTTTCCTTGTTATAGATCTGATAGAAATGAAATAAAGTGAATTTGTATTTCTGACAGAACGCAATATAAAAGTTTGGAAAACTTTGCAACTTTTATAACTTACGCCAAGTGAAATTAACGTGGATACTCTAAAGCTTTGAACGTCGCAACTTTTGCAATCGTTTATTGAGGAAATGAAAGTTTCGGAAAAATTCTATTCAATTGTCACGCACAAAAGACGAAAAATTGTTGACAATGTTGTGAATTTTATCATTGTTAGAGACAAATAATTCATTTCAACATTTTTTTTCATTTTTTGCTTTCCCTTTTCCGAAAATAGATTCCCCGTGACTATTTTACCGAAACCCGAATTCTCCGAATTTCATAATTTATTTATTAAGATTGAACTGAACATATTATTTTATTATAATTGAATTTGTAAATTAAATCAATTAATTAAGCATAAATGTTAAAATATATTTTTTCCATGCATCCGTAAAAAAGGCCGCTTTATTTTTATGGAATGCGGGAACAAAAGCCCCTTCTTGGGGTACCCACAAAACTAGAGGGAGTCATCAATAAATCCCTGGAAAACACTCATAAATCACGGATCAGGCAACTTTCTTCCCTGTGATCCGGGATTTGTGAATATTTCCCCAGGGTTTTATTGACAACTCCCGCTGATTTCCGAGTACTCCAAAAAGAGGATTTCGTTCCCGCATTCCATAAAAATGAAGTGGCCACTTTTACACATGCATGGAAAAAAATAT
>JAPYZL010142607.1:0-14018 GCA_030522825.1 Platygaster orseoliae
ATAAAACGAAAAATTTCATGACATTACGAGTTTAAAAATTTAAGGTATCGATTGATAATCAACGTATAAAAGTTTTTAAGTAAATTAATAAAAAAAATAATCTTTTTTTTCTTATTTTCATTTTCTGGAATTTATGAAATTTTTTTTTTTTTTTTTTTTTTTTTTCAAATTATCAGAGATACTTAAAAGGAATAAAGGAAAATAAAAATGATCGATTGTTGTTAAACTGAGAATCAAAAAGATTCTTCAGTATTTTGAAAAATTTGAATGGCAATTTTTCGATTTCATACATCTGTTAAACTTCTGATGCATGTGAATAATTATTACTTATATTCGTTCTTTTTAAGGTGATAGTAAACAAATTACATACTTTAATTTTATATGAACATAAGATTTAAAGTGCTTTTGTAAGTTTCTGAACTTTTTAAGTCGAATAGAAAAAATATAGTGAAAAATGAAAATATCTTGCATTGAAACACAAATTGTGTTTAATCATTTTTGACATGTTCGAAAATCAATTTTTGTGGCTGATCTTTAGAGAACTATTTTGAAACAGTTACTGATTTATTTACAAAGAATAATAGTAAAAATTTACTGGAAATTTCAGACTATCATACTACTGGAGATTCAAAATCAGTGAAAATCTTCGCATGAAATTGATTGTTTTTTTTTTTCAGAATGTTCAAAGTATTTTTGAAAAGAAAAATCTATGAACATGACAAAATAGGTATCAATAAGTTAGAGTTGATTAATTTTGTAAAATAACTTTTGAAAAAAGTTTAACTAAAGAAAAATTTTATAATTAAAGGAAAGTCTTATACATTCGTAGACTTTCAGAAATATTTTTGATACCATATCTAACTCTTATTTATTGTCTTGAAATTTCTACATTTCTCTGAAGAAACGTTATTTAAAATATAATTCTTGGTATCAAAAAATACAAAATTACAATAAAGTTGCAAACTTTTATAGCAAGATTTCTACCTTACAATAAAGATGTAAAAAAAATCGTAAATCATCGTAAGATTTTAATCCGACATAACAAATGATATTTTATGACTTTTTCTTAATTCGAACAGCTTTGAAAAATGTACGAAATTCTCCTAACTCGCAAAAGTTAAAGAAAAATTAACAGTTGTTATACATCCTAAAATAATCGAAAACTTACGAAATTACAATTTTACCTCCAGTCAAGATAAAATTAAAAAATTGCAAATTGTTTTGAATCTCGCATAAATAACAAGTTCACCCTACTTTTTTCAAACTCAGAAAAAAAAGTACAAATAGAACGTTCTTCAAACATTTTTTGTGTTTTCAAAAAGACTTTCAAATTCCATTTCATCCCAAGTTCGAACAAGACAGCCCTAAAAGTACTTGGAAAATTCATTAAGAACATTGAGTTTGTTGGAGGGTTACGAAGTGAGAAGCAAGTCGAGGATAATCCAAACGATCGCAGATTCGAAGGTGAGGCGGGAACATCGTAGGTACTTGGTTGAGACTATTGTGGTTTCCCTTGTTTAGCACCAGTCGAGAGTACATGCACGATAATTTAATATTCCGATGCCCAGGCTGATATCAGGATAGTAGACTGATATCAGCATGTAATTCGAGATTAACTGTTTATGGCGTTGTTACTCCAACGAGCTGCGTTGATATGATAAACCCGTATTTGAGGACAGTCGATAACCAAGATTTAGATACCAAACTGGTCGAAGACGATGCATGCTAAAAGCATGTACAAGTAATAGAGATTGAATAATGAAAATTTTTACAACAAGCTTTTATAAAAAAAAGTCGTACATAAATTATATTTTGAAGATAATAGTTATTCATTATATATCTATTTTGGAATATACAGGATGGAAGAGGGAAAGGTCGTTTTATATTTATTATAATATTTCAAATCGAAACAATATATACATGAAAAACCAAACTTTTCAGGAACGTTCGAGGTTTTCCACGCAATTTCCACTGCTTTAGGAGTTATTCTCTTCTTCTCTGGATCTGAAAGAAAGATGTCGTTATTAGATAGTTAATTAATGAGAACCACGACTGAAAAATTGAACGTCTATGAATAATATCGTGTTCTATGTAGAATTTTTTTGATCACGTGCTAAAAGGAAGATGGTATCGTTCTTGGTTTATAATTTGTTGTATAACAACATGTGCGGTGAACGAGCATTTATCACGCAGTCCACGCGCCTCTGTGTTGACAGGCTTTGCCCCGATTTCGGGTTAAAGTTCACCATAAAACCAGAACGCGAACTAGATCGACGAGTTTTGCCACTGCCGTCTGATTGACCGACCACAATCGCCCATGTAGACAAATTTTGGCCAGTGGTGATCAGTCGTATGCTATTTATTCTCTCTCAGAAATTTGATTTAAGCTACTCTCGAGCAGGAATATAAAAATTCTGAAGCTTCCAAAAAAAATTGTGTGAATTTGTGTGATTTAGACTTTTAAATATATAAACATTAAAGTAAATGTCAGAAATGTTGTTGTGCATAAAAAAATTGAATTCAGTATTAGATGTAGCAAACTTTTATTGAATCTTTAAAACAAAAGTATCGTAGTTGTAAGAAATTTTTATCTACTTCATAATGCATCGAAGTAAATTTACTGAAAAAATTATTGCAAATCACATAAAATGATATACAAATTGTAGATTATTGTAAAATGAATCGAAAAAATACCAAACTTAGACAGTGAATATTTTATATAATTCTCGAAATCGACTTTTTAAAAAACTCCTTTTTTCACGATAAATATTTCACTTTACTGCTCTTTTTATTAATGAACAAAAAATAAATAAATAAACAAAACATCTTCTTCTTTCATTACGGTATTCAAGCAAAAATAACTACTTTTCCTTATTTTAAAGTCATAATAATTTATTGAAAGTGGCTTCATTGTTTTCTTTTTTAACTGAGATGAGTAGACTGAACTGATATATATTAACAATTTATAATATGGAAATTCTTGGAACATACTATAGCTTTTCCATTCAGGTAAAATAATATATGATTTTTGATTATTATAAAATGGACTGAAAGAATAAAAAACTTAAAACAGTAAACCTTTCGTATGAGTCTAAAAAAAATATTTTGAAAAACCACTTCTTTTATACTAAATATTAGACTGAACTACTCCCTTTGTTTTATGAACAATACGTAAAAGAATAAACAAAATATTTTCTTTCATTATTGTAGACGTTCCGTATTCCAACAAAAATATATACTCTTTTTTATTTTCTGCTCATAATTTTTTACTGTGAATTACTTAATTGTCTTCTATCAAATCTAAAATGAATTGATGTCACTGATAAATATCTTTATAATTTACACTGGTTTTATTGAAAAAAATATACAATTTCATCATTGAGTTTTTATGTTTTTTGAAAAAAAAAATATGTGTACAATTATTTCAATTTTTCTACCTAAGATTCATTTAGCTTCTTTAAGTTTTTCGTTTAACAACTCTTACATTTTCATTTTTTCCTGACTTGCAGTCATCTTTTCGAATTAGAGAAATTCTTTGTTTATGTATTTTTGAAGCCTAAATTCAGATATTACATTTACAAAATCATAATTTAAGAATTCTCGTCAGAAAATAAGATTGTTTACACATATATATTTATTTCATTTTTTCTATTGAATTTCACTACTTCAAAACCTATCATTTTAAATTCAAAAATCTAAAACTGTTTAATTTGCCTCGTGACTCTTTGCACCACAGATCATTTCCAAAAATTTTGAATTGGCGTAAAAATGATTTTTTCAATATGGTCGTTATTTCTACTGAACGGTAATTACCATATTGAATCAAGCTAACGATTTTACCGTACCATATTCACAATATCTTTTTATTTGAAAAAACAGTTTTCTGAAACAACAGAAAGATTTTTTACTAAATTCAAAAAATAACTTTCTATACATCTAAGTGGAAAAATGTTCGTTTTGCGAGACATTTTGATTACAATTCAGACAGTTTTTCCTTAAAATATTGTGAAAACACAAGTGTGAAAATTTTTTTATAATCTGTAGGAATATCGCTATAAGAGTTTATTTTATAGCCCAAGTTAACTATTTAGAATATAACTCCACTCTATGTGTGACTATAGCAATTGTTTGAGGATTTAGAGCAAAGTGAGAATATACCGAGGTGAATTCATTTATTCGCAAGAGTGTACCTGCGAACACATATCGACATCGCCCATGCATGACAAAACGCCTCGCTGGTCACGTCAGGAAAAACGAGAAAAGCCGAGGGAATACAAACTTCCCATACCCGGCACTCGTTTTCTCGTAAGAACACCAGTGTCGAGTCTGGGGTCCGTTCTAGCTTCTCTAGAAACCTTTTTTTTTCCTTTTTTCTCAAACTTGCCATTCAATTTCAACAATGTTTTTTTCTTTTTTTTATACGGTCAATCATATATTTTGTCTATTTTTTTATCATTTAACTCAAAGTTTCAGATAGATAAATAAATCATGATTTCGCGTGCAACTTCGAAATGATTGTTTAATGTTCACTAGAAAAGGAGAATGTTCGCTAGAAATATAAGATTTTTTTGTCAGTTATTAAAGCTACCTTACAGTAAAAAAATTTTAATTAGAAAATAAGTTGATAGAATTCTGAAAAAAAAAAAGAAAAACCATGTGTTGCTCCGTACAGGAATTGTTGTTTTCTAATGGCTTGGATACTATGAAAATTGTATCCACGTTTTAGGAAAATTTACATTTCAAGCTCTTAGTTATAAAATAAGTAGAATAAATCGTGATTTTTATTGAACATTGTACCGATAGTGTAAGACCTGAAAAAAAATTCTTATTTATTCAATTTTGTTTTATAAGGTTATTAAATTGAGAAAATGTCAGTTTAAAGTATTTTGTATTTTTAGACAAATTATTTTAACGAAGAATTCAAAATGAATGATGAACACTAAAAGTAATATGTAAGGTTAAATTATTTTAACGATGTAGAAAATAATTTATGTATTACTGTATGCTTTATTTTCATTGTTTATTGAATTGTTATTTGTTTATTGCCATGTTAGAGTTTTCATTTCCATTTGTTTTTTTTTCTATGTATTATTATTATTATTATTATTATTATTATTATTATTATTATTATTATTATTATTATTATTATTATTATTATTATTTCATATGATGTTACTTAAAGTGAGCTAATTTTTGTTAAGTTGTTTTTTCACTGAGGTATATTTTTTGTTGTTGTAATTTTTGTATTCTTATCAATTTTGTGTATTTGAAAAATACATTTTTTCTTTTTTATTTTGAAGAATAATTTTACTGTTTACAGATCCTCAATATGTTTTCGTTAAGTTTTTTTTGTCTGTTAGACTAACATATGTATTTTGGAAAATCGTCATGCAAACTTTAAATTATATACAGCAATATCTTTTGAATATTGAGCTTATGTGTTTTTTAAAAAATACATACAAATGAACAATAAAAGAACTGTTTTTGTGAACTTGCAAGTTTGTCGTATATCAAAACATTCATATAACAATTTAGCGATTTTGAAAATTTATTTCTCGCTTTATATGATTTTTTTCTGAAGGTAACAATACACGTAAAATTTCAGCAGCGATTTGAACTTAAAAGAATAAAGTTAGATTTGTCTAAAAAAAGATACCATACAATACAAACACCAGTAAATTAAATATTATAATATCCATACACACATTATAAAAAAATTGTTGTAGATAATTTTTGCTTGAATTTTTTCTATTGTCTTTTTATTCAAGTTTCTTCAGATTTTTCATCATGATCAATATTATCAGAAAATATAAGAGTCTTCAAAAAAGACAAAAAAATGTAGTCGAACACTTAGAAATTATTATCTTCTTCCTAAGTTTATTTTATCATAAAAATCTTGAACAAAAAACCAATTACTTAAAAACAAACAGAAAATCTTCAGCCAATGAGAAAAATTCCTGTGCTGCATCGAATTCCGTCGATTTACAAATATTTTCCAGTAAAAGGCAACCCTTACGTCTCACTGAAAATACACCCTCAACCTCAACCACCCCTAATTCTGGAAATTCCGTGTACTCAACCGAGCCTGCATTTACCTTTAATAAAAAACGATGCGTGCAGTAATGTCATGTACCTGGACGGCATTCGAGCGTTCTTTCGCGATCGTTTCCTCGGGATTTATTGCTCGGCTTAGCACGTCGATATAGCGAAAACGTCAAAAAAACCCTTTGAGCTTCGTGTTTCGTGCATCCCGCTTTAGTGGCAAGGAGGAGGGGAGCAGGGGGGTGGGGGGGGGGTAGAGATTTTTCGTCGACTTTCGCTTTGCGAAATTCGGGAATGCCGGGAAAATCTTGCCTTTTCCACAGCAATGCCCCTCGTATCGATTCGCGTATTCGTGGGCGTTGCTACGAGATGGACCCTTGTAAAGGCACGAAGAAACTCGAGTGTCGCTGGGGTACGTTCCACCTCATTCTCGAAGACCAGTTTCCATGTACTAGCTCTCATTACTGAGCCCCCCCGGAGTTTTTTCGCGCGCGAATTTTTGTTTTTCTTTTGTACAAGTCTGGATTTTGGGGTGGGTTTTGGGGAAATTGCAGAACCACGTGGATTATTAGTTGGGGGAAACTGTGAAGGACATATTTTTTGTTTTTTGGATGCAGAGTTCTTGAAGAGAGGTAGTGAAATAAGATTTTTTTTAAGTGGTAGAAATCATGATTTTTATATAGACATGATAAATATTCTTAATTTTTCAATCGAAATCTGAGAAACTTGAATAATTGTAAATAACAATCTTATCGATATTCTCAGTCAATTTATTTTAAATTGACTGGGAATATCGAAAAGATAACTTTTTATTATCATAATCAACCCAGTGATAAAAGCTACAAAAAAAATTTTTAAAGAATTGAATAATATTATAAGTAAAGAAAATCCTTATCAGTTGTATCAATTTCAAAATAATTTGAAAACTTTGCGATGGTTTCTTAATATTGGATTTCCTTGTAATTTGCCAAGGAATTTTCGGGATTTTTGTAGATAATTCCCGAAATAAAAGTTGATGTATACATACATGATGGTTTTACATTTTCGAAAAAAAATAATGATTTTTAAAAATATTAGAATATCGGGAAAATCATAATGAGTTTAACCATTTGTTTAATTAATCTGCAGAAATCAAAATGTTTTACACAATGTTCAGAATTTTGAATATAGAATTGTTTAGAAAACATCGAAAATTTGTAAGACAATCGATCATTAAATGAAATTGAAAAAATTTTCGAATTCTAGAAAATTTTGTTAACCATCGCTGGTTGATTACCTTTTCATGTATCTTTGAAATATACATGACGATGTTTGCTCATATTTCGAAAAAATCTAAGGGAGGCGAATATTATAAAAATATTTTAAAAAATCTGATGACAGATGTACGAATTTTCATGACATTCGCAAAGTTTTTGAAATATCATATTACATTCGAAATTCCAAATATCGTAAACTATTGAGACATTTCGAAAGATTGTCAGTAATTCTATGATATTCAAAAGATTTATAAAAATATACAAATGTTCTTAAATTTTTTGGATTGTGTTTAGTAATAAATTACTATGAAATACTTTGAAAATGTTTCAAAATTTTTCCATCAAAATCTGAAAAACTTGAATAGTTTCAGAAAAATACGTAAAATTACATTATTAAAATCTGTTACATTGTGTTTGATCTTCTAGGGATTGTGTATTTTGAAAAAATTTCGAAAATTCGTTCAGATAAATACCGTGTAGTATCACCAAAGTTTTGAGATAAAAAAAAACCATTCATCTTCCAAAGATGATCCAATATCATAAAATTCTATTTACAATCTAGAATGATGAGAAATTTGAATGCATTTTCTTAATAAGAAAAAGTTTTGATAATTTTATCATTTAAAAGTTGACGCATTCATGCGCTGTTTTGTTAGGTATTTGAAACATTCAGAGTTTTTCAGATGAACATTGTGGCCCATCATCCCCAAATTTTTTTTGCTTTTGTCAACAAGTGGCATTTTCTAACGTTCATAAGAAAAATTGAATTCAAATTTGAAACGGACAATTACTATGTCTTCGCTGAGATCAATTAAAAATAGTCGAATATGATAAAAGTGTAAAGTAAAACTTGGAAATCTCAATTTCCTAGGTATGCGGAAAATAATTTATGAAACCTACTAACCTAAAAAATCATCTATCCATTAATAAAAAATTATAAAGCTACAAATAGAGCATCGCAAACATTAATAATAAAATGTGAAATATAAATACCGATTTCCATTAAAATTTTTCATTTCGTTATTCAGAAAGAAAAAATTCCATGCCAGAACTCTCAAAGATACCGACCCTCGAAAGTATAAACTTGCACATGCCAAAAACTGTTCAAAGTAAAAATCAAATATCGATAAGTATTGGAAACATTGCCACTTAAAAGTGCGTTTGCGCGTACACAAATCTTTTTGTTTTCCCGAAGGCTCGAGGAAATAACTGAAGGATATTGCGAATCGCGTATCGGAAGAGCAGAGTATGATAAGATGCTTTCGCAGGATATAAGAACAAGGTATTAGCCTGGGCCCGGTTATTGTGAATGGAGTTTTCAAGTTTTCGTAATATTCGACGGCAGAGAAGTCGGAGTTTTTTGTCCGCCTTTTTATTTCCCCAACTTGGGTCGCTGCAATATTTTCTTGCTCAACGAGCGAGGAGCTTTGATCCGGTGTAGTGTCCGGAATTTCGTGAAATCTTGGCGGATGTAGTATATTATATTTGTTTTCAAATCAAATTTATCGCAGTCTCGATTGAAAAAAAAATTGGATGCAACGAGAGTAAATGCAACAAAAGATGGTGCAAGTAACGTGGGTTCAACTGGAGTAGATTCAAGAAAAGTGGATGCAACGAGAGTAGATGCAACGAGAGTGGATGCAACGAGAGTGAATGCAACAGAAGTAGATGCAACGGAAGTGTATAAAAAGTAATAAACTCATGCAATGGAAGCTGATGAGACATAAATTGCTAATACCACTTCACTTTTAGAATTTAAATGACAATTATTTAACATACAGCTTTTTATTGCTGGACGCAGTTCTACGTAACGACATATAAAGTCTTATTTCTTATTTGTCAGTCCTATGGACGTGAATGAAATAAAAAAAATCTCGATCCCCACACGCACTTGACCGTTCTCTCCCCAGACAGGTTTCCACCGAAATACAGCATCCGGACAGGTAAGTTCAGAGATCGCACATTCATTTACCCAGTCAGTCCAGTTCCAAACAAGCGAGATCAGCCAAAGTACGATCTCTTTCACCTTTGACATTTTTCACCCAACTCCACAAGCACACCATCTCCACATCATCGGTATCAATTACCAGCGTATCCACTACTGCAAGTGCCCCTTCAAAACTTCGTTATCTCGCACTCGTAAAAACATCTAAGAACCCGAGAACCAGTGCATTAATTAGTCGATCGAGATTCGCTCTTCCACAAGGGAACGTTCAGTCAAGAAGAGGTCGACCAAGGCCACCGAAACGTGCACGAGAGTTCCTCGTAGCGAGGGTTGAAAGTTCGAACTTTTTCGCCCCTTTTTTTTCTCGCGGTGAATGTTTCACGAGGTTCGTATGTACACGAGTACATGTACAAGAGCGCCTTTTTTTACGTTTTTCTCGCCTCGTCCTGCGTCGTACATGATTACGAGAAGTCTGTTAATTGGGTCCGCCATTTTCGGTGACGCGACCCTCTTTGTACGACAGAAGGGTTAACCAACCCCCACAACCACCCCCCCCTCCTTCAAACTACCCCCCGCTCAACCTTCCGGTCTCGCTCGACCCGAGTGGCTTTGTTTTCGTCCCAAAAGGGTTCGCCATTTTGAATTTATGATACCACGGACTAAGCTCGGACACCAAAAAACTTGGGTCGTTAGTGAAAATTACAAGGATGTCGCGTAGCCCTCGAGGAACGTTGGTGGGACCGTTTCGTGTTAAAGGAGACGGTTGTGCTTCGGAAGATAATTTTGGAGAGGTACTTCAGTATTTATACTTTGCTGTTCAGTTTTCTTTTGTTTGGAATTGAATAGATACTTGGAATTATTGGTTTTTTAACTTAGATGTGAAGGTAATTGAATGAGCAAGGAAAAAGTTCTTTATTTGTATTTGGATGGAAAATGAAGGAACATAATCGTGAATTATAAGAATGTTGTTATCAATAATTAGCTTTTTACGGAAAAAAATGAATTTGGAAAAATTTATGAAGTATTGGGAGATTCTTGTTCCTGAATATAATTAAGAATACTTCTTGATGGGTTGTATTTTTGTTCTTTGGCTGCAACTCTGAAAATTTAACGTGCCAGTTACGAATATAATAATAAAAAAAAATTCTTTTTATCGAGGTTTCAAGGTCTTATATTTTACAAACGCAGTGATACAATATTATAGAAAAATAGAAAATAAGTATTTTTGAATAGTCTTCTTTTAAGAATATGTCTAAATTTGGCATCATGAAAAACTCAACAAATGAATAATATAGTAAAATCATGAAATAAAACAAAGCAATTTTTTTTCTATTATACATACAAATTTTGTGTTTTAAAAAATGACTTTTAAATTTTACTTTTAAATTTTTGAATTTGAATTCACTTAGAAATTCTTAAAAAGAACTAATTCAGAATTCGTAATTTTGAAAACCAGTAACTGTTGCATTTACACTAAAAAATTTTTTGTGTCATATTTTTTGGAAATATTTTACTATACAAAGGAAATGAACAAATTAAAGTATTTTATAAATGCAAAAAAAAAATCTTTAAACAGAATTTCAACTCATACAATCACTTTCATTCACTTGAAATTGATGATACTCAAAAATTTTCAATGTAAAAACTGTTACCCTTTAAATAAAAAAAAAGTATTTGATTGTCTACTACTTCTTCAATATTAACAAAATTCGACTTTTATATTTTCAATAACAAGCAAAACGTCTAAGAAATGAAGAAAATCCAATTCAGTTGTTCTAATTTCGAAAAAATTTGAAAACTTGGAATAGTTTCTATAATGTAAAAAATTTCTGAAATTCGGAAACACGATAAACAATAAATTCAGACGATCGTCTATAAAATGATGAAATCTAAAATATTTGTCGTATCTTAACGAATGTTCGTGAATTTTGCTAATTGTGTTAAAACTATATTTTTTCAAACATGCATGTTTTTATACTTTTGAATAAAAATGTGAAAATTTTGAAAGGTATTGTATTATTAGAAAAAATCTTCATGAGTTTGACCATTTATTTATAAATCTGCGAAAACCAAAATGCTTTCCATAATGTCCGGAATTTCGGATATCGAATTGAAAAAAAAAAGTTTTTTCAAAGAGATTCGATCATACAATAGAGTTTGAAAAACGTACAGAAACATAGTAAATATTGTTTTACAATATCGATTGATTTATTTTTTTATTTTTTTCTAAATAGACATGATGATGTTTGTTCATATTCGATTAAAATGTAAAAAACCACAATGTTACAAAAAATTTATGAGAATCTTATATGAGATAATACAGATTTTTTGAAACATTAGCAAATGTTTAAATTGTTCGTATTACATTCGCAATTTTGAATATCGTAAATGATTTTAACTTATTAATAGATTGTCAGTGATTCGAAGGTATTCAAAGTATACCTATATAGAACTATACAAATGTTTAAAAAATTTTTTGATTGTGTTAAATATACCATTTCTTTGAAATACTTTGATAATGCTTCTACATTTTTTCACAAATACCTGAAAAACTTGAACACTTTCTGAAAATTACGGAAAATCCTAAAAAGTTGCATAAATTTTTATTAAATTTACATAGGAATTTCCGAGCTGTCTCAATCATGTTTAAAAATTCAGGAATACTGTAGATTGTAAGAAGTTTAAAAAAAAATTACATAACTATTGCTTTTTTCATTTTAACTGCAATATTTTTGAACTTCAAAATTTACGAAACCATTAAAAATCATTCAATTATCCGCGTCATAGCAGTAATTGGCAATATGTGCCTCTATATATTCTCAGAAAAACCTGTTTACAGCTCTTTTAGTCACACTTATTCAGTATAAACAATATTTATGCATCCATATATATATATTCAATTACACAACACTGCCTGCCCTCGCGACATCGCAATCCACTAAGCTTAATTTGAACGCCATCAGTAATAAGAAACGCCCATAATTCGATGTTTCGCCCAATAGGTAGTACAAATTCAATGTCCGGACGAGCAGCAGGCAATGTTGTCGAGTTGAAACAATTGATGCCGGAGAGCGGTATGCAATATCCTGCATCTAATATAATTATAGGAAATTCTGCCGTTACCGGCTAAATTCACAGGTAACGCTGGTCGGAGATTGTTGGCAGAGGGAAGAGATCGAAAGGACGTCCAATTTGCCAAACTAATCCGTCCTGGAACCAAACCCAACTTCAAACCCACTCGCGACATCCGAGTTTTCGATGCGAAATGCTCGTCTCTGCGGCTACGCGAATTACTCCCGATGTCAATATTACCTGCTAAACGTAACTTGCGATCGTCGCAAATACGTTCGAGAGAGTATAATTTGATAATTGTTTTTTTTTTTATTTTCATTTAAGTATGTATTTTTTTACTTCAATGTCCTTTCCAAAATAAAACTTGTCGAATTATAATCTTTCTAATACATACTTTTTAAATTATTGAAGATTTTACTATCATGAAATAGTTTAAAATTACTCTTTTAATTAGTCGAAACATGACACTTTTGAACATAATAATATTTGTAAAGGCTTGAAAAATACATTGCACTTCTTATAAAAAACCTTCATACGTCCGAAGAGGTTTTGTTAATAATTTAATTATATATCTATAGAATCTGATTTGCTTATATAAATTCTGTAAATCAATAAGAATCTCAAAATAAATATATTATAAAATGATATAACATGAGTATGATGATATATCATATAAAATTATTATAACTCATTTAAATTCTTTAAAAAAACTTTTAAGAATTGTAGAGTGGAGTTTAATGATTGTTTTTCTATTTTCATTGGACTATAAATTTTTTTACTTCAATGTTCTTTCCCGAATAAAACTCGTCAAATTACAATTTTTTTTAATCGTTCATTACTATCTTAGTTATTAAAGATTATTATATTATAAAATAGTGTTGAATGACTATTTTAATTAGTAAAAACTTTTGAACATAATAATATTTGTAAAGGCTTGAAAAGTACATGGTACTTATTATAAAAAAACTCCATAAATCCGAAAAGGTTTTAATAATCATTTAAATCTAAATCTCTAGTATCTGATTCACCTGTATAAATTCCATAAATTAATCATAATCTTTAAATTATTTTTATACAAAATAATATAACATGAGTATAATATATCATATAAAATTATTATAATTTATTTAAATTCTTCAGAAAACCTTCGAGAATTGATTTTTAATTTGACGTATGGAACTCCAATAAAAAAAAAAAAAAAACTAATAAAAAAACTGTAATTAATTTTCACATATAAATTCCGTTGGGAAATCAATGTTTAGTATGTTGATTTATGATTCTGTTTACATTATGCAAGAACCCTATGACTATTTTTTATGGACGTTGCGAAGAAAGATGCATTGACAAACGGTTTCTTAATCTTCTATAAGACCTGTGAACATGATTTGTCGTAGTAGAATATTAGTATTTTTTCAGTATTTATTACTTTGGCGCCATTAAAAATTTTTATACGCCTATCCAATTTCGCACATTGTTTACCAAAAAATGATGTATTTTAAAATAATATTTACTAAAAAATTTACTTCCTTAATCATAGTACTTTCAACTATTTGTAATCTATAAGGGAAAATTGAATATTTACTCCGATTTAATGCAATGAAAATTTGTATATGTGACGCGATCTGAGAAAAGGGACCTACTGTCCAAAAAATCGATTTTCGGATTATGAATGATTCTGAAGGTTTAAAATCTCCTCTTTAATT
>JAPYZL010142632.1:0-11690 GCA_030522825.1 Platygaster orseoliae
TTTGGAGTACTCGGAAATTAGCGGGAGTTATCAATAAAACCCTAGGGAAATATTCATAAATCCCGGATCACAGGGAAGAAAGTTGCCTGATCCGTGATTGTTGAATGTTTCCTAGGGTTTTTGTTGATATTTCCCGCTGATTTCCAATTATTCCAAAAAGGGGCTTTTGTTCCCGCATTCCATAGAAATAAAGTGGCTTTTTTTACGGATGGATGGGAAAAATTAATTTTCAGTATCCTTGTAAAAATATGAAGTCGATTCAAGTCATTTAGAATTTTAGAAATAACTTTTCATAAAATAAAAATATTTCGGAATGTTGTGAAATTCTCAGATACTGGGAGTGTTACAAGTTTTCTGACATTTTTGAAAACTACGTATATTATTGTCAAAATAATTGTTTGTACCTGAAAATTCCTGGGCGATGTTACAAATTTATTAGAATTATCGAAGCTTGGAATTATATTGAATAAATTACATGAATATCAATGTTATTTGCATGTTATTTACATGAATATTTGCAAAAGTTCAGAATTCTTTAAAATAATATTTTCATTTGAAGTTTTACAAATTTTAACGTCTTATCAAATGTGCAAATCAACGTTTATATCAATTTCCATCAATATTATGTTTCGAATATAGCGACGAAAAAATGACTTGGGAAAGTTACGTAAAATTTTGAAATATCTAACGATTTTATGAAGAATACTGCATATTTAAAATATAATTAAAATTCACCATAATCAAATGTTCTAATGATGTTCAAAAAGATGTAAAACGTTCAAATTGGGACTAAAATTTTTACTCAGAACTTCTTTCCACAAGGATATAATACCCGCGATAAGGGAGAAAAAAAGCAGACAAAGAAGACTATCGTTTCCTTGGGGCGGGGGGTAGTTTTCCGAGGTCACGAGGGGGGGGGGGAAGGGCTTTCCGCGCGTGCAATAAGGAGAAAAGGGTCCTGCTCGAGGAGAGCGAAATCCTGGTCCGTATCCATCGCCGAGCAACGCCCCGTGCTCGACAGCCACGCCTGCCAACGCCTTTCTTCATAGCCCGGAACAACGCAGTCCTTTCGTCCTTTCCGTTTTGACGATCCTTCCCTTTTCACTGCTGATCAAAATAGTATATGTTTCTGTAATACACTTCTCATGTGCTATTCAAGTGCTCATTCCTGAGATACTTTAAATTGAGCTATATTGTGTTTTACTCTAATAGTAGTTTGTGAATATATACAATACATAAATTATTTCTTAATTTTATTATTTTCTCACAATAAATATTTTTGAAGTGGAAAAAACACTTTCCTATCTATCATTTGAATATCTTAATTTTCAATAAAAATTTGTAAAAACTATAAAATCCGATGGAAACTGTTCCGAAGTATTTGAATGATTTTTTTTTATAGTTTATTAATAAAATAAAAAACTGAATCGAACTTAACAATATATTTTGTTAAAAGTGTTAGTGAAGAACAATATAATTTTTCGATTTAATTTCCTTTTTTGAACACGTAGAAAACGCTAAAATATTCAAAATGGTATTGAATTATTCAAGTAGCTAACGATAATTCAAAAAAATTCGGGAATATTCTAATCACTTTTGTAGCTAGAACTCTTCTAACTTAAAATTAGGTTTTTATATAATTTTATTGTAATATTTGAATTAATTTTACATTTCAAAGAAAGGCTGTATTTCATATGATTTATTATATAAATAAATGATTGGGGTACAAGTTTTCCAATTTTTGTGTTCCAATGACCATTTTTTCCAAAACGAAAACATCCAATTTAGGTCATTTCCAACCCAGAATTTACGATACCAATTATTTCCAAACCCAAGAATACCAGTTCCTAATAATTCCAGACGTTGCAAATTCAGACGTTTCAAATTATCTTCAATTTTAATTGTTGCAACTTCTTCGCAGCCATAGTTTAGAACGCGGGATTTTACAGTCGTGATCAATCGTGATTGATCGTGATGATTCAGAAAACATACATCGAAACGTCAAAAATATAGAGTCTGAATATTGTCGAATGTTTGTATGACAAATGAAAGTAGATAAACAAAAAATTAAGTTTCGAAACTGCCTCGTTTTGAAAAAACAATTTTCTGATTTTTTGAACTCTACCATTGCTGAAAAAAAAAATGTTGGAAAAAAAGTTTTTGGAAATGCGCAGCAATTGGAAAAAATTTTTTGGAAGTGCGCAATAATTGGAAATAATTTTTTTGGATAAAATGTACTCATGGAAAAATGAATTAAGGAAAACTATTTTTGGAAAAAATAGATTGGAAGGACCCCCTACCTAAATAAATAAATAGGTAAGACACCACAATGTCTAAATTGTAATGACCAAAGATGTTCATGTCCATTTAATTCAATGTCCAGATTTTTTTATTATTTTAGTCTAACTTAAATCTTTGAATAGTGTTTATTATGTTTAAAATTTCAAAATTAAAAAAAAAATTAAAAACTGCAAATTTTCTGAATAGTTGATAATTTTATAATTAGATAATATAAATTTTGTATATTGTGATCATAATGATATTTTTTGGAAAATAGTATGTATTTTTTTTTATTTTATGGAAAAATTTCAAAAGTTTGAAAGTATTAAAAAATTACGAAAAATTATTACAAGTTACAGAAATTTTATTGAATTTTTTTCGATTATTATTGTTAAAATATAAAGAAAATGAAAAAGCATTGAGATAATTCATCAGATTATTGTAAATTCTATAAAACTCGAATAGTTTGTTGAATTTCAGAGAATGTTAATAAACTATGTCCATCGTGAAAAATTTTTAAATTCCGAAAAATTACAGAAACCGTGTAATACACTACATTTTTGAATATCAAGAAATGTTTCATCATACGGATACGATCTAAAGTTTTTTAAATTTTTAAAATAATTTAGAGCGTAATATAACTTCGAGAAATGTTGGGTATTTGTTAAAAATTTTAATGGTTCGGTTAAACTAGAATTAAACTATTCATCAATTTCTCAGTAGTATTTTTTGGTATTTCATTTTTATATCATTATCAACTTTTTTGAAATCGAAAATTTATCCTTTTACCAAAATGTTATACAATTGTAAAAACTCAATTAAAATTTGGAGTTTCAGGAAATTTCTACAAATTTCGTAAACTGTTAAAAATTATAATTTCCACGAACTACAATTTGAAAGTTTTCTTTACTTGTTTTTATTTTTTTTTACATAAATTGAAAAAAATTTTGTAGAGTTTTGTATTTTACATGTTTTTTTTTATTTATTACTCAAACTATTGTAAATACGTTATTCACAAACATATCTCAAACATGTTATATGTAAACAATATTTCCGAAATTGGTCGAATTTTGTTCTATAATATCTTTTGGACATCATATAATATTTTGGACATAACGTAATATTGGACATTATAGCTTAGACATTATGTTTTGGACATTACCGTACCCAATCAAATAAATTATATAATAAATTCCAATTTTTGTACCATTTGAATACTCATTGTATTTTTATGAAATGAAACACTTAAATACTTTGAAATATCTTACTTGGATTTACGTTGTTCACGGGCCATATTGCTGTTCCAACTCTCTTCGAAGTCGTTTCGCGGCTGTGTCCCCGTTGCCCTCAGTTTCATTGTCACTGCACCCATCTTCAGCTTCTGCCACTACGCCTTCTACCTCTTCCTGTCGTCTTTTGGCTGTTGCCATTTCCGCTGCATGCTTCTTTCTCCATTTTGTCCGACGGTTTTGGAACCATACCTGGTGACAGACAAGACAAAAATATTTTTCAGATCTTTTTCTCAACGCTGCCATACAATTTTTTTTAATAATAATATTGAAATCACGCATAGTTGCTACTGCAGGGTTCTTCAAAGAAATAACTTTTTGTTTAACAAAATTTGTAAAATGTTTTGTGCACGGAAAAAATAATATGGTTGTCATAACCTTATAAATAGTAACATTTGCAATGGAATTTCATGTATAAGTTACTGCTGCAAAAAAATTCGTTTTGTCAAGTTGTGTTGAAACAGGACATCTTTTTGCTGCAACAGAAAATCCTTTTTATTCCATGTATCTTAAAAAAAAAATTTGTAAGGGAATTCTTGCCAAGTTGCGCCACTGGAGACCAGAGGTGAACGGAATGAAATAAAAAGAGAAAGGCGCCCGGGTTAGTGGAGCATGGTGGCTCGGGATCGAGGGTGGTTTGTGGGTGCAATCGCGAGAGCGCCCTCCCCCGATGCCCGTTACGTTAATTAAATACATTGTTGCGGGGACACAGACTTCGCTATGTATTTCGTGCTTTATAGGTGCGGAGGGGCACCTTAAGTGAGCAAGAGCAGCGCAGTTTCCGAGGCGCGAGCTTAATTTTCCGGGCCGAGCAGTTGGGCCATTGTTGAAACGCGAGCGGAGGAAATCATCCGCGTTCATAGTATACCTATGTACGACGGTAAATCTTTTCCGTTCTACGAGTCGAAAACACGGCTTGTTTTCGTTCCATCTCGAACTTGCAGTCGTAGATTTTAATGCTCGTTGCTTCAATGGCGGATTTAGGATTTTCTGGGAAACATGGAAAAGTGTTGTATGATGAGATGGATAATTTCATGTTCAACAATAATTTTTGAATGATTGTCTCTCGGAGTGATGACTTTCATGTTGTTTATGTCACGGAAAAAAAGAATTTGATAGAACGAATTTTTTTTGCAGCAGGAGCAAGAACTCAATTGAATCTACCATTTACAAAATTTTAATGAGTTTGACGAATTTTCATGAAATTCTGTGTAATTTAATATATTATGTGTTACGTTATGGAAATTTTGTAATCCGAAAAAACTTTACAATGTTAAAGATTGTCAATACTTCTAAAAATTTTGGAAAATTTTAATTATTAAGCAAAAAAGTTTTTTTAATTTTTCAATTATGAAATAAAATGAAACTACAAAAAATCTCAAAGAGTTAGACAAATTTTCATAAAATTTATACAGTTTCGAAAATTTTGTATCATCTTTGAAACTTTCACTACTTCAAAGAATAATATGTAGCCTTTGTAAAATCGTCAATAACACTGTGCAACAAAATTTAAGTTTGAAATAGTTGATGAACTCTCATTAGCAAAAATCGATAGTACATGGCCCCAAACGCATATATATCATAGCATTTTCAAAAGTTAGCTCTTGTTTACGAGTACTTACAATTAGTTATTAAAAAATATAAATTGAAAATCGTAGAATTCCCTCAATTTTCATCCGATTTTGAAAACGAAAAAAGGAAAATCACTCTTTTGAATTGGGGAACCTATTTCTGCTGAAAAATTTTCAGAAAATTACATTTTTTTGCAATTTTTTACAAAAAAATTTTCATTTTTTTGAAAGTTTGCAAAAATATTGGCAAAGTTGCATTTTCGAGAAAAATAATTATTCATTTTTATTAAATTTTTTATTAAAGTTCATTTAAAATACTGAGGTTCATAAAATACTCAAGCCTATAAAATTTTTATTAGAGTCATTAATTATTATTATTACCGAAAATGCAACTTTGCGAAAATTTTTGCAAATTTTTAAAAAAATGCAACTTTCCGCAAATTTTTCAGCAAAAATAGGTTCCCAATTTAAAAAAGCGATTTTCCTTTTTTCGTTTTTAAAATCGAATGAAAATTGAGGAAGTTATACGATTTTTAATTTACATACAATTCTTAATAATTAATTACTCGTAAACAAAAGCGACCTTTTGAAAATGCTCCGACATATATGCGTTTGGGGCCATGTACTATCGATTTTTGCTAACGAGAGCTCATCAACTTTTTCAAACTTAAATTTTGTTGCACAGTGTAATTTTAAAAAATTCGTAAAATTTCTAGAATTTAAGAAAATGTTCAGAACATTAATAAACAATGTATTTCTTCCCTGATCACGCCTTTGCCTATTTCTTAAAAAACATATAAGAATAAATAACAATTATGCAAAGATTTCATTATTATAAAAAAAAGTATTTGCTTTATCAGAAAAAATGCGCTGTTTCAACTCAACTTGACAGAAATAATTTTTTGCAGCAGTAGTAGCTTTTTTTTTGTTGCCTCAGCAACTTTTTTTGCTACCAGAGCACAATTACTATACAATGGAATTTTATGCATAAAGATTCTGCTCTGGTAGCAATAAGCATTTATAGAAGCAACAAAAAAATAAGCTACTGGTGCGAAAAAACTTCTTTCTGTAAAGTTGTGTTGAAACAGCACTTTTTTTTGCTGATACAGCGAATCCTTCTTTTCTGTGTAATTTTCAACAATTTTTTTTCAGCTTTACAAACATATTTATGTAATTTCTGCATTGTTCAGGTTATTATTTTATTTCGAAATAGACCTTGAATTTGGGTCGAAAGCTCGACAATTAATTGTTTGTTTTTATACACAATTTTAATGTCATTACTTCGAGGGACGATATTCTTTAATTTATATTTTTTATTCATGAAATTATTTGTGATTTAGGTGAAATTTATTTTCTAATAGAAAGAGATTGTTGGGGTTGATTTAACTTGATTTTTTTGAGTTGTGAGTGATTTGCGTTATTCTGGAAAGGGAAATCGAAGATGTAGTGACTTCTTATGATTTTAAAAGTTATTTGCTGCATAAAATTTTTGATTTATGGTGATTTATTCTGATTATTATTGGTGTTAGAATGTATTTTTATTAGAGTGTAGAGTATAAATCTGTAACTTTTTTAAATGGCTTGTTTAGGGATTTAAATAGTGGTTAGAAAATTTTTCAAATTCTAAATGGTAATCAAAGTACTGAATTTTTTTGATATTGAGTATAGATTTACAAAATATTATTCAATTTTGAGAATCCTTAAGTTTCCTGTTCTTATAATCTTGAAATTCTTATTACTTAAGCGATGAAAAAAATTTAATTGCTTATGAAACTTACAAAAACTGTCTGATAATTAACTTTTTCAAAATATATGCGTTGATTGAAAAAAAACTTTTATCACAAAGTTTAGAAAACGTTTATAATTATTCTGAAATTCAAGAATTCCAGATATTTGGTCAGTCACGAAAAATTTTTCAATTTCGTTTTCGTCATAAATTCGACATGAAAAGTTTTTTTTATAAATGTGTTATAAAAATTTCTGCAAATTTCCTGAAATTACCTGAAGTTCTCAAAAATTACTTAATTCATTGAAATTTGAAAATTAATAAATTATCTAGAATGTCAACAAATATTCCTAACAGTATCTGATTATTCTATACCACTTATATTTTAAACATTTTATACATTTTGCATATTTATGCATTTTTGCAAATTTCTACATTTCATGAACCTTTCATGAGCAAACTTTTTTCAGTTTCTGTTTGCATAATATGCATAAAATTTTATCACAAAGTTCAGAATATGCTCATAATTATTTAGAAGTACAGGAATTCCAGATTATTTAGTCAGTTACAAAAAATTTTTGAATTTCGTTTTTGTCATAAATTGGACATGAAATATATTTGTATCGATGTATAATAAAAATTTCTGCGAACCCGAGTCGAAATTTTCAACCACTAATTTTTCTCCTTCACCCTCCATTCATGCAAAAGTTATATCCGCAGTTTTTGAGGTTGAACCCATTGTTCTTGAGGGTGAATAGAGGTTCAGTCTCAAATCTCTGTTCAGCCTCTGTTCAGCCTCAAGAACAATGGGTTCAACCTCAAAAACTGCGGATATTTCCACTTTTGTATGAATGGAGGGTGAAGGAGAAAAATTAGCGGTTGAACTCGAAAGCAACTTGGTTTATTTAAAATTGAAAATTCATGGATTATCTGGAATGTCAACAAATATTCTTAACAGTATCTGATTATTTCGTACTACTTATACGCATATTTATACATGAGCAAACCTTTTATAGTTTTTTTGACCTCAGCACTGTCTTTTTTCAAATTCTAAAATTTTTCTTGCTATTAAACACTGAGTTGACCATAGACAAACATCTTACTCCCAAATTGCTGGACAAAGAATTCCTACGTCCTCGCTACTTCTAATTACCTAGGCATTTAAAATCCCAGCGCAATCAGGAGAATGCAAATGAGCCTCGCACGCGCAACGAGCGCGATGAGAATTCAACCCTATACAACAAACATCCAGCTTTCCTTAGATTCAATTTAAAAAACTCGCTTTTTTACTTCCACTCCTCTACCACTTTCGTTGCTTCAATTATCGCGAATTTCGCCTCAACAAAAAAGCAAGATTCATTATTTCAAACAGGGCTTAAGAATATTACTGGAAATCAAGTTTCTTTTATACTGTAACTATGGACTTGGGAATTCACGTTTCAAGTATTCCAATTACCAGTAGAGAGATTTTTGAATTTACATTGTTTATCATTCACAATTTATTAAAGTCTTTATAAAAAAAAAAAATATAAATTTCTGTTCCGTGGAACTGCAAAATCTGAGAATTAATAAATATTAGATTGTACTACAGTTTTGTAACTTTTATCAAAATTTGAGTTGATATATTTCATTTACACATATATAATCTTTTTATGTATATATGCAATTTATTTTTATTTTCGTAAAATTTTTCCATACTACGCCATTGTTTTCTTTTCGTCCTTTCTTTTGCGCTTCTTCAGTTTCCCCTTTGGTTCTTTGGCTGGAAAAGCCCGAGTCGAAAGGCTACATTAAAGATATAAGTTCCTCGCGGCGCTAGGCTCCGAACGGATTAAAAAGTAAACGACCATCGTAAAAGTTAATGACCGCTTGGATGAAAATTAAAACGCTTGCGGGGCTCGAGATAACAGGGAGTAACAAGGTGCTTTTTTCCGAAACTTGCAGCATCGCACAAAAATTTCTCGAGCTCATTGGAAATAAGAGGAAAATTCCTAAAATCTGCACTTTGATCAAAAGTTTTTTCACCAATAGTTGAAATATAAATTATTCTTGGTTTGAAGCAAATTAACATGAATTGATTTAGAATAGTCAATAAATCTGCAAAACTTGAAATTTGAATTTTTGAACACCAAATGTCAAAATTGAATTCTGAATTAGAATTTTTATTTTCTCAGACACATTTTTATTATTAATTATGTTATAAACATAACTGGATTTAAGAATTTGGCGATCATAGGCAGTTTTGAAAATTTTCGTCCTTTCACCCTTCACACCCCCTCCCTCCCACACACACACACACCCATCTTCAATAGAAAAAAATTTAAGTTTAGTGAATTAAAGAATTATAAAAACTTCTATTCTTCTACATAAATTTACAATTTGTATAATTAGTGATTTCAAAGTTAAATTATTTGGAACATTTTAGCAGATTTTGTGATTCCATTATAATTTCATAAATTTTTCTCACTTTAGGAACCTCATAAATTATGATAATTTTTAAATTTCTAAGAAGACTCAAATTTTAGAAATTCACTATATTTTGTGATATTCAAATATTTCAGCTAATTTCAAAATTGGAGAAATGTAATTGATAAGGGATAAGGGAAATTTTATATGTTGTCAGACATTTGAAAATTTCGGAGATAAGAAGAATTTTATGACTGTAAAAATTACTTTTTTTTTTAAATATTATTTATAATCTTAAATAATTATTTAAATTCAGAAATTTCAAAATTTACGTTATTTAGAATATTTTAGCAGATTTTGTTATTCCATTACAATTTTTAAGTTTCCATGAAGACTGACATTCTAAAAATTGACTTGATTATTTGAAATTTAAATATTTAAGCGATTTTAAAAATTGTAGAAATGTGATTGATAAGAGAAATTCGAAAAATTATCAGACATTTGAAAATTACGGAGATCGCAAGAATTTCAATGTTGCACAAATCTACTTCTTTTTATGAATATTATTAATAATTTTCAATGATAAATAAAATTCAGAAATTTCAAAATTAACGTTATTTAGAATATTTTAGCAGATTTTGTTATTCCATTATGATTTTTCAATTTCCATGAAGACTGACATTTTAAAAATTGACTTAATTTTTTGAAATTCAAATATTTTAGCGATTTTTGAAATTGTAGAAATGTGATTGATAAGGGAAATTCGAAAAATTGTTAGACATTAGAAAATTTCGGAGAACGCAAGAATTTCAATGTAGTAAATATTTACTTATTTTTATGAATATCATTCATAATCTTCAATGATTACTAAAATTAAGAAATTTCAAAATTTACGTTATTTAGAACATATAAGCAGATTTTGTTATTCCATCATAATTTCATAAATTTTTCCCACTCTAATAACTCCATGAATTATTATAATTTTTAAATTTCCATGAAGACTGATATTCTAAAAATTGACTTAATTTTTTTGAATTCAAATATTTGAGCAATTTTTAAAATTGTAGAAATGTGATATATAAGGGAAATTTTACAAGTTGTCAGACATTCGAAAAATTCGGAGATTGGAGGAATTTCAATACTGTAAAAATTCACTCATTTTTTTTAAATATTACTCATCATCTTCAATGGTTACTAAAATTCCAAAATTTTGTCATGTTAAAAAAATTTTGCAAACGATAGGACTTTCGCAAAATTTAACAATGATTAATAGTTAGAATATGCTCAGAGTGAGAAAATTTAAAGAATAATGGAAATTTAAGCGTTCTGAAAATTTCCAATAAAAAATAGTCGTCAAAATTGATTAATATGTATATACAAATTTGGAAAATATGAAAATCAAGATGTTTCGACGATTTTATCAATTTTATTTCAAAAATTTCAGTTATTTCGAACATTTTGTTAAAATTTTTTAAATGTTGAAAATTTTAGAGACGTTGAAAGTTTTTTATATGGACCTGAAAATAAAATTTGGAATCCTGTAAAATTCGTTAATTAAAGTGTAATTATCGTAATTTTCTAATAATATATTATGAAATTTAAATCAACAATTATCATTCTCAATCAAGAGATTTACTTATTATACCATCAAAATTGTCATTATATTGCAGTGTTAATACGAAAGTAACTTATTATTTTGCTACTCATATACCAACGAAATAAGCATAAAATCTTCAAATCAGATTTTTTAATATTTAAATATCTGTGAAATTTCAGTAAGAAATTTCAAAAATATTTTTAAAACTTGCCGATCCCCAATTTTTGCCGTTTTGGTGAATCGGTCTTGGATTTTGATACGTCAATCCTTTTTAAATTTTTAAACAGAATCTAGAACTTGTTTATTAACAACGTAGAATTCTGAATCGCAAGGAGCGTTTTGATAAATTAGCTACGCGAATTTGACGGAGTGACAGGGCTTTTTTCTTGGGCGCATTAGTTACGCAAGCGTTGCCCGCGGTCGCACCCCTGCAGCCAGTGGCGGTGCACAACTGTTAGATTTATTAAATCAGGATTATCTAAGCCCTCCACGCTGTCCTCTAAAGCCGCGTATAAAACCGCAGCAGTAGCTAGGCACAAAGCTCCCGGCTTCGAATATTGTTAATGCACAGTTATCGCCGAGCTCAACCTTCCGTATGTTTGAATCAGTCAAGAAGTGACTATTTTGATTAATGATTCGAGTGTTAAATGCAGTTATCATTTTTTGTTAATGTTCTCTTCATTACAACACTGAGAGAAACGTTTATTTAAAACAAATATGCTGCCAAATTTGGCATTTTTCAGGAAAATATATTAACATTTAAGAAATTTTCCGTCCACGAACCATCCTAGTAGTTCGTTCAAATAATACCAAATTTCGAT
>JAPYZL010142644.1:0-14351 GCA_030522825.1 Platygaster orseoliae
CGAAGTGGTGATAATTTCCAACATTAGTACTTTTTACCAAAATAAACGGAGATTCTCCTGTATCTTTGTTAGATTTTTTCAACTTGGTGGTATAAAATAACAAACACGTTTGGTAAAATATCCTAAACACATTTAATACTGAAAATGTAAGCAAAAAAAACCAACAATTAAAGGACTTTTTACCATTCGCTTGGTAAAAATTTCCAGTCGTACAGTTATATCTTTCAATCAAAAAAATAAGTTTTCAAAGCGAGCACTTCTCTCTCGTATGAACCAAAAAAAACCCATGCGTCGTATATATACCGCGCTCAACTTTTACTACTGTCGACTCAGCCTGTCGTAATACTTCGGAAGTCATATGGGCGCCTTTTACTTTACCAGAAGCCTAAAGACATTATTATTAGCACTCTAATGGCATAATTCCCCTGATGCATATAAAAAATGTCACTTCTAATGGTAAAGGGTTAGCTAAGGCTCTCCTACATTGGGTGGTGGTGGTGGCGACTATACGTTGATTGATGTGTGGCATTTTGATGACTATGAAAAAAATCCGTTCCTCATAACTAGGGGGGAGAACGTTTCCTGAGTGGAAGAATTATTTTTTTTCTTTGTCAAACTGTTTGGTATTTTTTGTCAAACTGTTTGGTAGTTAATGCCAAATATACCCGTTATCCTCGATACCTTCATTTTTGTTGGAAATTATCACCACTTCGCCAAAAGTTTGGTAAATTCGCCGTTTCGATAAAATTTACAACAAATTTTTCTCCGTGTAGAAGTGGTAGTTCTGGATACGAGGTCGTGACATTTATTTTATTTTATTTTTTTCTTTAATGTGAATATTATTGTAAAATTATGTTATGATATAGTTTTTTTATTAAAAATAATGGTTTCTGATTTTTGATACTTTCTGTAATGTTTTGTTTAGGTGTGTAGGCAGAGGGGGGTTTTAGGGGTTCAAACATCCAATGGAATTAGAATGAAATTAATAATTATTTCAGGAAAATATATAACGAAGTAATGATAAAGTAAGAGTTTCAAAAAGTAACGTTAAAAAATACCAATGATAGATAATATAATAGAAAACCATGATAAAACATGCGTATTTACTGTAGCCTACTGAACGTAAAAAATGGTTTTATGTGAGTTATAAAAATTGAAAGACTTTCAGAATTAACAATTTTACTTGTTGTAAAATAGCAATTATCTCAGTTTTAAAATTGTTTTTTCTCAAACAGAATTATAATTATAAATTTTTCTCCAAGAGAGCGTGGAAAATGAAATTTTTTAAAAGTGCTTCAACCCAGTAATTAGTAAAAAAAAGTTTTAATCTGCGAAGATGCTGTAAATCCAAAATAACTTTTTTTCCATGTACGTGTTGGAATGGCCGCTTTTTTACGATGAACCGCGTGAACACAGCCCTCTTTCCGAGTAGCCATGAAATCAGCGGAAGAATTCTTCTTTGTTCCCTGCTATCCGGGATAAAAGACTTTTATCCCGGATAGCAGGGCACAAAGAAGAATTATCTCGCTGATTTTATGACTTCCCGGAAAAAGGTCTGCGTCACGCGTTTCATCGTAAGCGGCCACTCCTACACATACATGGAAAAAAATATTGTATGTTACATGGGAGGAATGTGATTCAACTCGCGCGCTTGAAACTCGTAGAACTCTATAAAAAAACTGTTTTTTTTTTTAAATCTTAACAAATGCCTACGCGATTTATTAAACTTTAAATTCTAGAACATCAAGTAATAAAAAGCGTTTATAACAATTTAAATTATATACCAGAAATATAGAAAAATACAAGAAATCCGCAAAACATGAAAAATGTATATAGGTGCAATTTTCCCAGAAATCGATGTAATTATTTCAAAGCGACCGAAATTTGTTTCTCGAAATCTGTTTAGAAAACTTAATATATACTCAAAATCTATAAAAATATTATAAAATCATTTAAAATATTCTACAATTAAAGAAATCTATGATGTTAATATTTGTATTATTCTCAGAAACATATTAAACTTGGAATCATAGAGAATATTATCCTAAAAATTTCTATAAAAATTCATAAAAATAACATAAAATTCTTCAGAGTTTATGAATACTAAAAAAATTCGAAAAAAAAGTACTAAAAATCTGAATAAAAGACTATGTTTTCTAAAGAATCAGTTACTCAAAATCATTTAAACTTTCAATGCAGTAGCATAAAATTTTAGAAATTAATGAAATACTTGAAATCTATGTAGATACAATTTTTTCAAATTTTTCAAAGTAATAAAACTTCCTATAACTTCGATTCTTAGATCATCGAGATCATCGAATATTAAAGAGCGTAATAAAAATCCATAATAATATCGAGAAATCTTTAAATTCTATAAATACTTAAAAAATTATGAAAATACCAAAAGTATTAGAAAAAAAATTCAATACAATACATGTACTACAAAATCTTCAAATCTTGAAATTAAAAAAATTAAAAAAATTCACTCCCGTAACCACATTCTCAAAGATCAAAAATCGTATAATCTCAGGGAAAATATGTTATTTCAACCCCTTCCCCCGATAATTTTTTCTGTCTCCTACTTTCATTTCTTTCGGGATCAATTTGAAAATTTTATGTTACAAATCGTAGCTGTGCAAAAAAAATTTTTTTTATTTTTTTATCATCTTCAAATGAAGTCCCTACAGTTATTTTTCAATATGTGTTTTTAAAAACTTTTTTTGAATAATTTTCCGGATCCGAATTTCTAGAGAAAATTACGAAAATTAAGCAAATTTTCATAATTTTACTCCACAGCTCCCAGGGAATTTGCAAACGCGGTTGCAAAATTGCCAAAACTTTTCGCCGGATCAAGTAATAGAGCGTTTGTCGTACAAAAAAGAAGAATCGAGTGCGGCGCTTTTGCGCTGGCTCAGGCAATTGCAATTCAAGATGGGCCAAATCGAAATGCAGTCCTCGACCGCCACCCAATTTTACGCGATTTAGACAAAATTTACCCATTTTCAACAAAGACGCACAAATTTTAACGTCCTCAGGAATAGCCAAGTTGGACGTTCACACTTTCGTGCACGAGACGTAGACTGTTTTCACGATTTTTAGGTAAGACTTGTTGAAATTGTTTATTTAAATATCATTGTCGTCGACGAGAATTCGTATGAAAAAGAGTATGAATTGTTGAATGTTAGATTTTATAATCAGTTGTGTTAATAACAGATAATAATAACAAATCTAGATGAGTGGAAATTGAAAATGTGTATAAATCATTTGTGTTATATTCTGTCTACCACCTTTTCAATTTTTGAAAATTTTTTCTTTTTTACCGATTTTAAGGCCGTACTTTTTTATTTTCCAAATCTCTACAAAGTTAATGTTTTAAAAATATTTTCATGTTAAATTTTTTATTTGGAAGATCGAAAACGAGTGAAGGATACATTTATTATTTTCAATGAATTTTTATTACAAAAATTAAATATGTTGATGTATAGCAAAGGTAATTGAATTTTGAAAAACAAAGCAGTTGAAATTCATACAAATATTTTTTATTTTATTATAAATCTAAGGTCCCTTTTCCCGGAGCGCGTCACATATACAATTGCGTTGAGCAACGTCTAAATCGCGTCTGATTTCTTTCAAAGTTGAGGAGAAATTTCTATTCCCTACACTCTTTCTCTCTCAGTATGAATTAGTAGAAAACTAATAATTATTAGTGAGATTTTACTAATTGAAAAAGAGAAAAATGAGCCACTACAGATTAGTGAAAAATCACTAATTGAAATAGTGATTTTAGCTTACTAATTGAATTAGTAAGTTATGACTAAAGAAATAAGTGAATTAGGGGTCGTCTATAAATTGTGTAACGCAATTTTTAGTATTTTTTGATCCCCCCCACCCCCCCGTGTCACAAACTGTCACATTAGAACCCCCCCCCCCAAGGTGTAACGTAACGGAGTCATCAAAAGTAAAATAAAAATATTAATAGCACTTTTTTGTCGATCAAGATTGTATGAATACGTTTTAAATTTGTTACGTCACATTCTGCTCGACCCCCCCCCCCTCCCCCCGGTGTCACAAACTGTCACATCGAGCAAGACTTTAGTAGAAATTCACTACTGTAATTAGTAGACTTAAACTACTCTTATTAGTGCATTATCACTAAATGATTAGTAGAATTCAACTAATGAAAAAGTCAACATCCACTAATTTTGTAGGTTGATTATTAGATTTTTACTATTGAGAATAGTAGATATTTACTAGTACCAATAAGTGATAATCTAGTATTCAAATTCTTATTCATTATTATTACATGGGAAAAATTAAGCAATCATTAGACATATTTACACATTTGTTAAAATGTTTATTTCCTTATAACCAAGTATCGAACAATGTTTTTTACTACTAGTTAACTTTTTTACTTCTTACCATGAAATTACTTTTTGAAAAAGTGAGTATCTATTAATTCGTTAGTCACTTAAAAAATTCTACTAATTGAATAGTAGAATTTGAAACTACTAATGTGTTTAGTAAAAATTTCATTAATCACATTGGTAATAAATTCATTAATTGAAAGGTAAATTTATAAATCACTAATTCATATAATAGAATTTGACTATTTCTTCAACTAATTTGTGGAATTCCACTAACTCGATGGTGAATCACTCACCTACTAATAGAATTAGTAGAAATTTCAATAATTCAAACTGAGAGAATTTGAAAAGCCGAGCTGGATTTAAGGAATTCCAAAAAAAAAAGTTTTTTTGAATCAGTTAGTACCTTCCATTGGTTTACAAATTTCAACTTTACTTTTCAAAACCACTCGCAAACCCCGGATACCGCATTTTCCGGAAAACTCTAGCAAACCCACGTGGTGGCACACACGTAAAAGGTCACGAAACGCCAACTGGAGCAAAACAAAAACAATACCACAAGCCGGGCGCCCTCCGTTCTGCGCATGCACGCATCGATCGCACGGAAAAACGATTAAGCGACATAATAATTTCATTGTTGCAATAAGAAAAACGCATAGCGGCCCTCGAACGGGAAAATTGCGCGTGTAAAAATGCACGGGCGATGCATATGTTCTTTTTTATGTTTTGTCATTTCACTCCCACGCGAAGATATGCTAATTAATCCACGAAAAAAGAGTGGGGCGACCGCCATTTTTTTTCGTGACTGCGCGAGTCGTTACGTTTATTTTCGTGTCGCGGTAATTTTCGGACGTTTATGAGCAAAGCGAAACATGACATGAAACAAAAGGAACAACGATTGCTTCTGCTCTCTTAATTCCTTAGAGTTGATTTTCGTTTTGAATCGAGTTAAAATAGTGTCACTCAAACAGGGAGTGGAAATTCACTCACAAAGAGTGAATCGGCACTCTTAGGGAAGTTTGAGTGACAGTATTTTGACTCCATGTGGAGTGAAAATTCATCCTTTCTTGGGATAAACATGTGGAAAGTGGTTTCTGTTTAATTTTTGGTCATTCAAAATATGTATATTTTTCAATTCTTATTTTTACAAAGAGTCGCCTTATAAGGTGATATCAAAATTTTATGGGGTACTTTTTACTAGCAGAGTGTAAATAACATTGGAAAAATTGTATACAGTTTTTACAAGGGTTTTAAAAAAAAATTTTGAAGCTGAAATGACGCTTTAACCGATGTATCTATTCTCGAATGAACAAATTGTTTTTCAGTTCTTAAACATTAAAAATTAAAAAAAGATTTATCCGAAAAACCCTACAGTTACCTTATAAATAATTACTGCCGAATAAATTTTATGCTCTCCATACAATGCCCACATTGTATGTAAACTCTACGTTATGAAAAATACATATTTTTTTCAAAAAAAAAAAAAAAAAAAAAATATGTTACATTTTCTAAATGCACTCAAATTTTTCGTAAACTTTGAGAGCAGAGATGGAAAATTAGCGTATAAAGTACATTGCGGTATCTGAAAATAAGTATATATCCATTATTATTGATTTTAGTGATGTATAATTTTTTTATGATTGATAAAGTATTTTTTGTGGGTCAAATTTTATCGCAATATGGCACATAAAATCACGATATGAATCAGCCAAGGTTGTTTTAACACGATTTCGTCGACCTTTATCGATAGGCTTTCACAGTGAATTAAGTCTTCGGGGATGTACACGTGGTAGAAACGTTATGTTCAGGTTATTCATTGATCAATTCATGAACTATAAACAAAAGTACACAAGATTTTTTAAGAATGAATAAGTATTTTTTCCAACTCATGCATAATAAAATTGTTGTAGTTATAAGATTGTTTATAGCACTTTCAAATCATATAATCAAAATCATATATTTCTTTACTTACTTCGATAGTTTATGAAAATTGGACAGAAACCCAAAACTTGCGAAAATTATCGAAATAATCGTATCTGAGGGATATAGAAAAAACTTGTAAATTATTTTTCGCTTTTCTACACTGAAAAGTGATTAGAAAAATTTTCCGAAAATGTTTAAACCATGATGAATACTGAATAAAATAACATTTAACATAAAAGAAAAAAGTGTGAAAATAAAATAAACTTTCATGTCGATCTATCAATACGAAGCATAAATAAAAATCAAATAATTGAAAAAAAAACTTTTTGTAATTTTATCGAAACTTCATGAGGAAGTAATACATTTCGAATTTCGTTGGTGATTTTGACATTTTCTCATCAGGCAAAGTCTAAAAAATCCAAAAAAACCCTCACAAATGGAAGTTGTTCAATTTCGCACGTAAACGCCCCTTGTACATATACTCGCTCTTAATTTATTCCGCGTAATTATGTCGCCTCTCGCACGGAACATGAGCTTTTTTTCTCATTACTTTCCTGGGAAATTTATTGATTATTTCAGGGTTCTAGATCTACTCGAACCTAAGTAATTTGAAAATTGTATTTAACCATTGACCTGATAATTCGATCTCCGTGACTAAGGATGACGAAGTTTTTTTCATATTATATACTTACGAAAATCGATTCGAAGCCTGTCGGTTTCAAAAGAAAAAAAAGGAGAATTCTCTGAATAATGTAAAGAAGAAAATATTCCAGAATCAAATTTATTTGAGAAAATAACGAAAATAGTATTACGGTACATTTTAATATTTCCTCTTTACATTTGTCTCATTTGCGTTATGTGAGAACATACATATAATGTGTATTTTGGCATGTGCAAAGGTAATTACCTTTGTTTTGCATGTTGACGTTGATGGTAACAAAAGGTAATTATATTAATAGATGTAATTTTCTGAGGAAACGTTGAAATAGAGAGCCAATAATCGATTGATATTATGGTTATGTATTTTTGGGAATGATACAATATTTATTTTGTTTCCAAAAATTTTTAATGGTTTTTTCAAACTTTGCATTTACAGAACTTACGAAAACTTTTGGAGAAACTTTTGAATTTCGTAAAGTTTCTGGCTAATTTGACAGTATAATTTTTTATTTTCTTTAAAGCTGCTTCCTAAAATTTTAAAATCATCAAAATTTCATAGAATGAAAAATATCGTATTATAATATTGTTTTTGGCCTATTAGAGTTTTAATGAAATCTTTTTCAAAATTTCTATTTTTGGATCTGGATTACTTTATATTCTACACTTGGCAATAAGCAAAGTTTTTGAATTGAAAAATAATAATTTTTTGATCTTTTATCTTGGAAATCTTCAGATTTATTATATTATAGATTTTATGGTTCGTTTTATAGATGAATTTAAAAATTCGAAATGCATTGTAAAAAGTTCAATTAATCTTCCTGAAAAACGTCTCTCCAAATCGACTTCCTCATGCCCGGGAAACACACTCTACCATTCTCTACCCCGTAAACAAGGGTTGCTAAAAAAAACTTAATGGAAACGTCTATAGTTTGCATGTAAAACACAACTGTAGGGGCGCAATAAAGTCTCGTGAATTTTTCCGAGCAGAGAAAAAGCCGAAAATACAGAGAAATTATCTAGACTCGCTTCTTTAAATTTCATACGATCTATTTTCAACGTTCGCACAGACGTTTTCACATTAAAATTCAAATGACTGAATTTCGAAAATAACATAAAATGTTCGCTAGAAGAGTTAACGTTGAATTTTTTACATTTCTAAAGTCTATCCAACGAATTATAATATCCAGAAAAATAATAAATTATTCAATGTATTTTTATACATAATGTTATAATTAGTAAGAAAATTTTCGAAAAATTATGTCATTGTTCATTTTTATCTTTTAATATCGTGAAATATTTGCTGATAAAAAAATAAAAAGTGGATCGAAGAAAGAATAAATAATAGTTAATAGCAGATTTATTATTTAAATTCAAAAAATAACAAAATTATTGAAAAAACCTATTTTTGCATTTCTGTTATGACCCAGATTTTGCTTGTACTTAGGTCAAGAAAAAATTATTTATCTATTTTTTTGTTTCCAACTCTTTCTCAAAACTGAAAAATAGGAAAAATTATCGCAAGTAAAATGCGGCTTGAGTAAAAAGACAGAATAAAGATATAAACATTTTGTTCATTCGTGGATGTATAATCAATAGTTTTATCCGCTTAATCTCTCGTGAACTCGAAAATGGCGTTGGCTTCATTGACGCAACGTCGACGTACAACTTATATGTATTTGATAAATGACTCTCAGGATTCCAGAATTTATTGCAAGATTGCAGTGAAAAATATTGATACGAGTTTCTGATAAGGTTCGTCATCAATTTCTTGGTTAAGTTAAGTTTGCCGAGAAACAGTCATAATCCTTGCAACAATTTTCATATTTTAGTAAACATTTCAACTTATTTCACGAATTTCAACACGAAAAATGAAAAAACTTTCGTCATTTCAAGTTCTGTGACGTCTTTGCTTTGCTGGGCTATAAAAAATGAATAAAACAATCAAAAAGTTTGACCCCTCCTAAAAACACAAAAAAAGAGGCGAAAAAAATTGACTTTCACCGAGAAAAGAAGGAAAAACTTATTAATTCGTCACATAACTCCGGAACTTTATTTTCCTCGGCTTGCGAAAATGGCGCCGAATTAGAATAAACGACACTCGAACGTAATTAACGCTAACGTTGTAAATTTTCGCGTAATCTCATTGACCCTCGTAAAATTTATTTATACTCCCTCACCTACATTAGATTTTCCAGCTTTATTCTTTCTTCCCACGCCAACAATGTGTGTCAGATAAAAATTAGTCTCATCACATACCATTTATTATCGCCAACAAAAAAGCAATCGTCAAATAGCTACTCAAAAAAAAATGAGATTACGGATTTGATCGGATAAGGCAACAATACACTACGAAACACTCGGTGTATCCGATGAATATTTTATCGTTGCTTCTTTTAATATCATTTTCCCTCGGGAAAATTTCTAAGAATTGGAAACTCCAAGTCATTCATTGGCTGAACAGGAATTTCATTTTAGTTGATCGATTTGTAAATTTTTCGATTTCTTCAATTTCCTGGCTCGGGACAGTGGAAAATTGTATTTGTATTTTCCGCGAAAGTTCGAAATATCCTGATTCAAAAGTCTGATTGTGATTTACATTACTTCTATATTTATTTATTGTCTACAACTCTCTTACAATAAGAAACAAAGAATAGAAAAAATAATTAACAGCTGACAAAAAAGTAAAAAATGGGCCATATTAAACTCATCTTCAATAGCACAATTCAAACCATAGTTTTCTTTGTACAAAAAATAGTTCCTTATTTCATAAATAATCTCTTAGTACCCTGACAACCCAGATGCAACGCTATAGCGTTGCAGAATCCGTTGCACTTTTTAAATCGTTAAAAATACGATTTTAAAAAGTCCATACAAAAGGGAGAACCATTAAATATTGTAGCTTGGATATTTCTATACCAGTATCAATGCAAAACTCACCGCAAAAAATCGTTAATTAGCATTTATTTCAAGTTAAATAAATTATGTGACATTTACATAGCTGATTTATTTAACGTGCGATAAATGTTAATATAGCGTTATTTGTAGAGGTTTTCTTGTCATAACTGATGTAGAAAACGGTACTTTACCAAATTCTACCAACGTTTCATGTGTGAGCTGTTTCAAAACATATTTATTACGATTTAAAAAGTGCAACGGAAAGTGCTACCGAATAGCGTTGCATTAGCGTAGCATTTAGGTTGTCAGGGTATATATTCTTTGTATTATTTATTTTTAGATCGTGGAACACATTTATGAATTTTCCATATGAAAGTTGATGGAAGAAAAACTTTTTTCATTTTTTTTTCATCCCGTTAAAATGCAATGAAACCCTTCTTCATTTCACGATGTCAACATGAAAGTATAAAAAATTATTGACTGTTTGAATAAAATAAAGGACCTTAAAAATGTAAACTCTGTCCTAGTTCGACGTTTTTGATAGAGGGAAAATTCATTATTGACGAGCGTAAGGTAAATATAAGTCGATCGAAGATTTGCTTTGACACAGAGTTGCGTTTTTCACAAGGAAGAATCGCAATTTTCCAAGTTTTTAATTAAAAGAAATTATTCTTCGCTGAAATTTAATTACTGGATTTTATTGCTTGATAAAATTCACAGAATTTACATAATAAATCGAGCATCAATACGTATAATCAGTTGAGGTCTTTCAAAATTAATTTCGAATGAAGAATTTCGTGCTGCATTGATATGAATTTTATCTTGTTACACTTAAAGGAATCCTTGTTTTCACAGATTTCCCCTTCCCAAAATTTTTTTTTGTACTCTTCTGGTCCAGAGTCAGAACTCCCAAAATATTCATTTTTTATAAAATGAAATCCTGCTCTAGAAATTCGCTTGGAAATTTGAGTTCAATACTCTGAAATCGATTGATTTTCGACGTATAAAAGCCATAAATACCCGCTCGGACGAGGTTGATAAATTTTTATTTTACCCCGATAAAGATAGAAAAAATACGAGACATAAAAAAGGAACGATGTGATTTTGTAATTGTAAAAAAAGGAAACGATAACTCATTTTCTAAATTATTTTGATAAGTCTAAAAGGAAAAAAAGGCATTGGGAATCCCAATCGCAAGACAGTAAGAATTCGTCATAGAAATTAGAAATATATTTAATAATGAAGAAACATCGAGTCACGTATTTCTATTAGTGTTATGACAGTTCTTTGAAATTCTATTGTTCGTGCGTTGTCGATAAGGCCGTCTTTTGTAGTAAATATAAAAAAAGGAAGCGATGACTCGTTTTCTAAATTATTTCGATAAGTCTAAAAGGAAATATTCGATTGGGATTCCCTTGCGATTGGGAATCCCAATCGCAAGGCACTAGTCGAATTCGTCATCGAAATCAGAAACGTATTTAACATTGAAGATACACGGCGAGTCACGTATTTCGATAAGTGTAATGACAGTTTTTTAATGATCCTGTTTTTCGTGTATTGTCGATAAGCCCGTATTTTTTGCTATTTATAGAAGTTTAGAAAAAAATTACTTCATGTTACGAAAATTCTTATTTTACTCTAATAACCTTCATCATCAGAAAAGCTTAAACGTAGTGAACATTTTCTTTTAAAGGAAAAAATTCACTTATTTTATTTATACAACAATTCGAGAAATTTTCGCAAAGAAATGTACTTAGTATTAAAGATTAATAAAACGAGAATTTTTCAAATTTCTCAAAATTCCCAGTTTTGACGAAAAACTTGTTGAAATGTTAAAGTATAAATTATGGCTGCTAAGAAAAATAAAAACTTATTTTAATGCATGAGAACGTCAGCAAAATAGTAATAAAACTAATATTAATGAATAATTTTTTTTACTTTTACTAAAATAAAGTTATTATTTCAAAATTTTTGAATAAAATACAGCCATTACATCGCAGCAATTTTCACGGATATGTGACAGTTTTTTTGTGTAATTGCGTAGGTCTGACTAAATTTTAGTCAGATAGCTTGTAACGTTGAAACGTTGTTCAAGTTCAAAACATTCAAGTTCAAAAAATGATGGTTCAAGTTCTAAAGAATAAATTATTGCTGCGAAGAAAAATGTAATTTTCTTTTAATGCGTGAAAACGCCAGCAAAGTAGTCATAACTAATATTATTGAATATTTCTTTTTACTTTTCCTAAAATAAAGATATTTCAAATTTTTTTTATAAAATACAGCCATTACATCGCAGGAGTTTTCACCTTAGGTTTCCACGGATAAATAACAGTTTTTTTGTGTAATTGTGTAGGTCTGACTAAATTTTAGTCAAATTAACTTGAAATATTGAAACGTTGTTCCAATTCGAAAAATTCAAGTTCAAAAAGTTATTGTTCAAATGCTAAAGAATAAGTTATTGCTGAGCAGCAAAATAGTAATAAAACTAATATTACTGAATATTTCTTTTTTACTTTTACTAAAATAAAGTTTTTTCAAAATTTTCAAATAAAATACAGCCATGACATCGCAGCAATTTCCACAAATAAATGACAGTTTTTATGTGTAATTGTGTAGGTCTGACTAAATTTTAGTCAAATTAACTTGAAATATGGAAAGGTTAAACTGTTATTTACAAACATGACTGCACATTTAATTATGTCTATCTAAAAAAGACGGCTGTGATCTATTACAGTATACCAGCAATTTTTATTTTTCTCAGTGTGGGAGTGCTCCGATTTTTCCGGGCTTTCCGAGTACGCGTTCTCATTACTCGCACTCTCGTATTGTTTTCGAGTTAAAATTAGCGATTACGCGCAAATTTTTCAAAGGCGCGAGAGCGTGAATGACGAATTTTGCGTTCATGATGATTTCATTTCTTGGGATCATTTCCCGATGAGTGACGACGAGGAAGATATTTAAGGTCGTTTCCGCTTTAATGGAATCCGAGGGTGGAATGGGTCGTTTTTTCACGTTAAAAAATATATATGGAGTAACGAGGGAAAATGAAAAAAGTTGTTGACCTAATATATTTACCGCTCTCTCAGTTTTTCACAGAATCAAATATTTGCTGGGAATTTTCGTTTATATTAGGGAAAAATTCATTTCCGTATATAAGAAAAATGAATGCTGGTCTCTCAAAAGTACCTTGAATTTATGGAAATGCATGGACGAATCGAAATTTTAATAGTAATAAAGAAAAATTCCCTCAGATCTTTGAAAATGTTCGCATTTCATAAAACTAGAAATATATCTGTTATAAAAAAAATTATGCAAAACAGAGTTTATTTTTCAAAAGTAACGATTTCGAAGGACTCGTTCCAGACTATGTATAAAGTTTTTATTAAAAGTTATTCAGAATAATTCAGTTTCCAAAATTAATCAATGACCTTTTTGAAAACCATGGATTATACATTATAAATGAAGAATGAAACCTTTCAAGATTCTACAAATTTATCTAACAGTTATTAGAAGAGTCTCGAAATTATATTGCAAAAAATGAGTAGCACTCAATTTTTTTTATTACACACTGGATGTATGGTACTCGTTATTGCGAATTTTTCATGTCCAGAAATCGGCCAACCCTGGTAATGAACTTTCCCAGAGCCACGCAACAATATACCCAATTCCGCAATACCTGTCGCAGTATCAAAAAATGTCTGAGAAAGAAGCTAAAAATATTACGGAAATAATTCATGATGTCCTTTGAAAATAAGTAAAGCCAGCATTATTTATTACTCTCATAATTCGATAAGTTATTTATTTATTGATTTATTCCTTACGGTTTTTACAAAAATTAGTATGTAGTGATATACTGCAATAAATCTGTGTAGAAACAAATGTTACTGTACAGTAAAAAATTGAAAATATAATGTATATAAAAAATCATAAACTATAATGAACAAAATGTAAAATATAACATTCAAAAAGGAAAAAAAAGAAATAATAAAATACAAAAAAATCAGTCGCACTATATAAATATTACATAAATATTATTGATGTCTAAGTTTAATTTCTAGTGATCTTGATTCTCATAAGAAATAGCGAAATTTTTATAGGAATCAGAAATTCATTATAAAAAGTTTGTTTCTTATAAAGTCGATCTTACGAAATTCTTATAAAAAAAAATTTTCTTGTAAAGTAGCCATATAAAGAAATTTTTTTTTCCTCTGTAAGTCTAAGTAATAGTATATTTCTTCACTAGTGTGGAAAAGTTCATTTTTAACGAATTTGAGCGTTGTAATCTGATGAGTAGTTAAATAGATATTTATGCTACAAGGGAGAAAAAGGATGATTCCAACGAGTGCAAAGTTTGGGCACGAGCGAAGCGAGTGCGCAATTACACTCGTTGTAATCATCCTTTTTGTCTCGTGTAGCATACAATATTTTTTCCCATGCATGTGTAAAAGTGGCCCCTTCATTTTTATGGAACGCAGGAACGAAATCCTCTTTTTGGAGTACTTGGAAATC
>JAPYZL010142657.1:0-10738 GCA_030522825.1 Platygaster orseoliae
TTTTAAGTGAATTTAGATTTTTCAATTCCAAGTCTAATTTGTCTGTTAGTCTTTCGCTACGGTAGCAGTTTCTGATTTTTTTCTTGTGCAACATTTTTTGAAAATACGAAATTTGTTCAATTCAGTGGACTGACAGCTGATTGAAGCAGTTTTCTACTATACCGACACGTTGTAATATTTAGCATTTACGCGCGTTTTGTGCAAGTAGCATCAGTAGCGTTAGTAGTATTTATGTTGTCAATTCTACTTCCCGGGTGAAAGTCAGATAGATAACCCTTGATTGTGTGATTGTGCTTAAATGTGATTTGCGGTGAGTAACTTTTTTTCATGAATATAATTAAAACTTTTTTTTGTCGTAAATGTTTGTCATTTCCAACGAAAGAAAAATTGAACCTTATTCCCCTGCCTCTTAAAAAGCAACATCGAAAATGTTGCTCATGAAATAAACATTTAGATACGTTTAAGACGAGGAAAAAGTTTATGTAAAATCATTGAAAAATTAAAAAATGTGATCGCGACCGTTATTCGCACTCAAAATTGTTTATAATAAGAAAAAAATGCAAACCTGGGCCCTTTGATACATGTTTTAAGGAAAAATTGAAGCAATGTACAAATGTTTGGGCTGAGATTGATTTAATTTTTTGTACATTTAAAAGACGATCATAAAAAAATATTACCGAAAATTTATTACGATTTATTATTTTCTCTTTTAGAATGAACCTTTAACTGAGAACAGAAATAAACTTTTGCGAAAGTTTATTTATTATTTTTTGAAAGCCACTTTTGGCGAAAAAATGGCATTTTTCATAAATTAAACCTAAAATCACAGAATAATTAGCACTATAACTTTGAAAAATCATAATTCCTGAACAACGAATTTCTGCATCTGGAAGCGGATATATAATTTGGTTCATATATATAACTATTTAAGAAAAAAATATGAAGGAAAAAAAATGACGCAATTCGAAATTTTTCGAGTCAAAAATTTTTTGATTTTTTAGCGGAAATCAGGATATAAAAAAATTTTTTTTGAAAAAACCAAGTTTCATATTTTTTCTTTTAGAGGGACCTTTTAGCTAAAAACAGAAAAAAAATTTTAAAGATCAGTCACTTTTTCGCAGTCATCGCATTTTTAAAAAAAATTAGCGCCAATAGCGCGAAATCGAGTTTTTGAACAAATTTTCAAAAATTCCTTACGAAGAAAGAACTCAAAATTAAGCAAAAGGAAAAAATACGTGTCTCATCAATTTCGGTGTAGAAAATTTGAAAAAAATTTCACGAAAAAAAAAGTTGACCCGAACTACCTGGACGATTTCATTTGGAATGACCCGTATGTAATTCTGTTACCTTATTTTAGAATTTTGTAATTATGTAGCTTATATGAATTCGACATAAAATGTTTTTAATTTTGTGATTCAGATTTTCACAATATTTTTCTTCAGAAATTTTTTGGACCAGTTATTTTAAAATTGTATTTTTTAAATGTTTTTTAGAGATTCTGAAATCGTTATACAGGGAGATATAGAATATTGTAATGCAGTATTTTATTTTCATTTAAGTTGAAATCGGCATTATTTCACATTCTGCATTTTCAAAAACTGCGAGTTCACTGAATGATTTTCAAAATTACCAATCTTAAAAAATGAGCCTTCTAATTTTAATGATTTTCATGTATCAAAATCATATTGTCGTTTTTTCATTTTTTGATTATTTTTTTTTCTCAAAAATTCGTAAATTTACTTTTCCATCATTTTTGAATCTTGAACAAATTTTTTATTATTCGCATTGGCTTGAAAATATTACAGCAAAAAATAAAATATTGAAAATTACAACGAATATAATAGAAACGTAAACATTTTCAAATGCATTATGCTCGAAGTGAAAATTAAATTATCTTAACTTAAAAAAACAACGTAGTTCATAGGTACAGAATAACTAGATGTTATATTGAAATTTTCTCATTATTTTGGATATTTATTTTACATTTTCGAGTTTTTCGATAATGACTTGGATTCATCAACAAATTTTCGGGCCAAAGTAAAAAATACCACAACTTTGCCATTCTTTTTTAATAATCCAAAGATTTTAAAATTGTGATACATAAATATTTTAACATTTTATATAAAAATTTGCATATATAAGTTTGTTCATTGCAAAATTTTGAACTCCACATTAAAAATATATTGATTTTTATTTCAAAATGATGCATCATTAACGCTGCTAAAAATCACAATACGCAGGAACAACAAAAACACAAAGATTTCGAAATATTAAACTAAAGATTTATAAGTATGAATAATTACTTCAAATCGAGGAGTTGAAAACCTCATTAATTGGGGACTCCTATATACGTTTGTAAACTTTAAAGTTTTTTCCTGATGACTTGCTCTTTTAGTTTGAATTGGTCGAATTTTACTAATATTTCTCGCAAAAAATATATTATTACGCAAATAGTCAATATTGACTAAATCAGTCGATTTCAGCCAATTCATTAGTTGGTATTTTCATTATGAAAATTAATTGGTGATTGTTTTACTAGTTGAAATTTTCGATATTGAATAGTCAATTTCAACAGATACATGTGTGAAAATGTTGACTTGGAAAAAGTCAAATAGTTGAAATTGTTTAACAAAATAGTGAAAAAATTTACTTATTTGTTGTGTTACTATTAGAATGACTATTTGAATAAGTCAACTTCTGACTTATTCAAACTGAGAGAGTGTAATATTTGACCAAGACCAAAAATATGACTTTTCATAGTGGCCTACATTTTCCTAGATATTCTCACATTTCTTCTGAATTCACATTTTTCATTGCTTAGAAAAAAAGCCCTTGGGTGTTCTTCCGAAAATCTCCAAAGAAAAGGAAAAGATTCGTTGCCGGCGCGTTAAAACGCCCGGAGGATCTTGAAAATGGCGCTTCTCGAAAAACAAACAGCCCGAGTATATCTCGCTTCCCCGTAAATAACGTTCCCGAAACGCCTAAAGTTTGCAAGGAAATTCGACGGGCGCATCGATGAATGGCTTTTCTCCTACCGTAGAGGTTGAGGAAGAAAAAGCAAAAAAAAAAGAGAAAGAAAAAATACGCCGCGCGAAAATGAACGCCCCATAAATAACGAGTTATCTTGCCGCGGAGGGGTAAAGGCGGGGAGGGGGGTAAGAAGTTTATCCCGATGTTGGTTATCGCGTCCAAGTTCAAATAAAGAACAAAGAATTTAATCGCGATTTCAATTTGCCTCGGATAGCGTTTCGTAAGGTGACGAATAGTCGATAAAAAAAGATGACTGTAAAAATAGAAAATTTCATGACTTTTGATGTTGAAAAGTAACGGGGGGAAGAATGGAAATTTGCTGTGGTAGTGCGAGGGATTGAGGATTCGAAATTAGTAGTGGATTGATTTTGGGAATTATTTTCTAATGTGAGGTACGGATCGTAGAGAATTTCCCGACATTCGAATGAAATAGTTTGAGTAAGTTTGAGAAGCAATTTATTTTGAATACGGGCTATTTGTTTATAAGTGCAGTATGATGATTTTAATTGAAAACGTATGCTGTGAAAAAAATTTTTTTTTGTAATGTAGTTTTATTTGCAGTTAATTCTACTAGATGTAGAATTTTGATATATATTTTCTACTCAGTATGGATTTTGAAAGATGTTATTAGTAATAAATAAACTAATTGTTAAGTCGTTTGAAAAATTTCACTGATTGAAAGATACACTAAAAAACCGAATTGGTTGGCACAGACAAACGTCAGGTCGTTATTTGACCAACTAAATATTTGGTTCACTTATATAAATTTTTAGTTCAAACAAACAAATTTTATTAGACTATAACAAATTTTGTTTCAGTTAAAAAAATTTACGTTTCTGCTAACTTGAATTTGTTTGTACGAACTAAAAATATTTGACAGTTAAAAAATATTTGTTTTCCCGAACCAAAAATCTATTCAAGTGAACCAAATATTTTGTTGATGAAATAACAACCAATCATTTCTTTAAGCCAACCAAATTAGTTTTCAAGTGTAAACTTAAAAATTACTCATTCATAAAGTAGAAGTTGACTATTTTTTTAGCTAACTTGTGAAACTTTACCTATCCGATTGTGGATCTCTGACCTACTAATTGAAACTGAAAGAACTTTTTCCTATATAAGTAAGTGGCTCACGTTTTTTAAAATTGGGAGTTATTTGAACTTTCATAGAAATTTCTATGATAAAGATTTTACTAAGAAAACAATGGTTTAGAGAAATATGATTGAAAAATCAGTGACAATTTTCTGTTTGTCAGCGTCTGACTATATCACAGACAAAAATAGTGTTATTTCCACTGTTTTGGATAGTATGGAAAAAATTATTTACGAAAAACTACCAAATTATTTATTTATTTATAGACGTAACAACCTTAAATTATTTTTAAAAAATAATAAAAGCGTCAATATTATTTCATAATATTATCTTATGATATCATTTCATTCTGCTTACAATTGGGGAAATTTAAAAAGTTGTTCGACTTCGAAAAAAGAGTTTGAACGAAAGTAGCTAAAAACAATGATTTTGTAGATAAGTTATAGGAATTATTTACAAAATACCAAAAAATGCAATGTTATTTATTTATCGGGAAACATATCAAATGATTTTTATTCAAGTAAATAATTTTTCAGCCGTAGTTTTGGATTTAGAGATCGCGTTTACAGTCCTCGAATTCTTTGAGAAAACCTTTTTTACGCTTATTGAGGAATATACCGCTTTTCGGAAAATGTTCCGTCAGATTCTAAATTGCGTGAATTAAGTCGGCCATTTTGCAATTCAGTTACGAGTTCGAAGACTCGTTTTTGGGAAGGGGCTATTTTTGGCGCTCGCGAGACCAAAATCGCGGCTCCGGGAGGCGCGAACTTGACTCGAAAAATACGTACGTACACATCGGCCAGCATTCTCTCAAGTTTTGGCTCGCGTACGTGTATGTACATATGCATATGAGTATATTATGTACGTGAGATAGATAAAATGCGACGATGCCAGATGGTTCGGCGAGTGTGCCACGTCGCTGCCACGCACGACTCTGCAGCACTCTTCAGCTACAGCAGTCTCTGGCAACTCGACTCGCTCTTTCAGCGAGCGTTATAGCAGTTCTAGCTCGCCGGATAGAAAAGAAACGAGCAAAAACAGCTCAAACCGAGGAAAAATGAGCTGCTTAGATACTTTTTCTTCCCGGGAATCAACGGTTTCTCGATGTAAATTGGCGTGAGGCAGATGTTGGAGATAAATTGGAGCAGTGGTGTTATGTCGTGCCATAAAAAACTGCTGCCTTATGCGGCAATTTTGAGGAACATGCATTATCTGTGAAAGTAAAAAATTGAGAAAACCGGAAGAAAAATTTTCTAGAACAAGTCGAACGTGAATGTAAAGTGTTATATGTTGCTTTTTTTTTGATACGTCAGCTGTGATGACTTGTATTTTTGATGAATGGAAGATTGCAGTTTAAAAGGTTTGTGAATTTCAGAATTAGTGGATGAATCAGTTAAACTGAACAGGTCAAATCTCTAAGATTGACAGATGAGTTTGTCAGAATTTTGGGAGAATGATTTGAGTGAATTTATTGTCATATATACAGATTAAAGCGATACTTTGGACTGAATTAGAATATTTTAGGAAATTTTCAAGTCAATAATCATTGCACAAAAATATTTAAAAAATTATGTATGATATTCATGCTTACTAGTTTTTCAAAATTTTGATTAAGGTCTTGGAAAAAAGATTTTAATAACAATTAATCGGTAAAATTTGCATTTTTCAATGTTGAATTTAAACTGTTGAGAATAGTGGATATTTACTAGTACAATTAGGGATAATCTAGTATTCAAATTCTTATTTATTATTGCTACATGGAAAAAATTAAGCAATCATTAGACATATTTACACATTGTGAAAATGTTTATTTCCTTTAAACCAAGCGTCGAACAACTAGGTACATATATAATATATTACGCAGAGATAACTGTCGAAACGTCAGACTCCTCAATATCATTTATTTTCTTCGAAAGAGCCAATAATGAAATAATATACAACGCCTTAACAAAGGACTTAGCAACTTTCGTTTTTCTAAACAAAAAGAATTCCATGAAATTGTAAAAGTAAGACAAAGAATGCACAAAATGCACATCAAACATGAAACAAAATTTAAAAAGAACGGCAAAAGCGATGAAAAAAAAAAAAAAATGAAAGCGCCCGTAATTTAAAAAGCTAAATTTACAAATACATATCACAAATACGGAAAATCGAGTATAATCTTCATAAAATCAACTTGGAATGTGTTAACTTTATAAATTGTTATTGGGATACTAGTTTTATTTGTTTCAAAAGTAAAAGAAAAAATTACAATATTCCATATATATTATATGGCATATTCACTATTCTATACTACATATATTATACTATGAAAAGTTTGCGAAAAGTTGCATTTTTTTTTGCAATTTTTCGCAAAAGATTTTGTATTTTTTTGAAAGATTCCAAAAATTCTCGCAAAGTTGCATTTTCGGGAATAATAATAATTAATGACTTTGATAAAAAATTATAAACTTTATTATTTTAAAAACTTCAATATTTTAAATAAACTTCAACAAAAATTTTAATAAAAATGAAACATTAATAACTTTTTCCCGAAAATGCTTCCTTCCTAAAATTTTTGCAAACTTTCAAAAAAATGCAACTTTCCGCAAATTTTTCAGCATCAATAGGTTGCCCAATTTAAAAAAGCGATTTTCCTTTTTTCGTTTTTAAAATCAGATGAAAATTGAGGGAGTTATACGATTTTTAATTTAGAATTTGTCATCATTAATTACTCGTAAACAAGAGTTAAATTTTGAAAATGCTCCGACATATATGCGTTTTGGGCCATGTACTATCGATTTTTGCTAATGAGAGCTCATCAATTTTTTCAAACTTAAATTTTGTTGCACAGTGTTAGTAATAAATTCACTAATTGTTTAGTCGTTTCGAAATTTTCACTAATTGAAAAGTAAACTTATAAATAACTAATTCATGTAGTAGAAATTTCACTAATTCAAACTAAGAGATAAGTTGTGTTGAAACAACACATTTTTTTGCTGATACAGCAAATCTATTTTTTTTTCATGTGGTGAAAAAAAAATTCTTACAAGAGGTTACTTTCATTGCTTTGATTCGATATCTGGGTATGAAAAGAATTCTAAAAAATGCAGTAAAAATCGTGGAAGTGTCCATCTTTTCTCTGGCTCACAGTGCAATTCCCGTTAGTTACCCTGGTGAAAACGGCGAGCGCGAGGATGCGCGCTCTCGCGCGACGCTCGCGTAACGGTTGCGCGGATCTTTGCCGGGGCCTTCTCGGCGCGATATGAAACGAGTTCTACCAGGTGGCTGCGAGCTCGTCGCGAGAGATCGATAAGCCGCGGAAACTGATAAGCTCGCTACGGCCGTTCGTTTCAATAAATCCGCGGAAATCTATCTTTATAAATGGCGGCCTTCTCCGCTTGGCAACGGCGTACGATTCCACTTGAGTTTCGGTGGGATAAAGAAATACGCGCGCCCGGTTTTGTTTGCCTGGAAAAAATGCACGCAATTGACGAATGAAACGAGGACTTATATAATTTCGCGTTCGATGGCGAAAATTGAATCTTGTTTTAAGATGCAACAAAATCAAGGCACCATTTGAAGTTCGAGTATTAACCCATTTAGCATTATTTCAGAATTTATGTTATTCCGAGGCAAATTAAAGTATTATTGATTTGAAAAATCTGAGGTTGAAAAATCTGAACATTTTTTCAGAATTCTTCGTTTTGTAAATAAATCGAGTTCTTGGGTTATAACACATTTTGCCAGGTGAATCCAAAATGACTATCTATTGCAACATGTAAAATCTGAAAATCTCATCGTAATTTGAATTGATTATGAAATGAGGAAAACGAAATTAGAGAAAACGTAGCATTTCAAATTTGAAATAATCGAAGAAAACGTGTTTCGTTATTTTTGATGTTCAAAATCCTTTCGTTTTATATAATTTTGTGTGCTGGAATGGTTAAATTTATCATAATATAAAAAATTATAGTAAAATATGAATATCGCAGTTTTGTCATGGCAAATTTTCCTCTTTAAATACTCTGATCAAAAAACTTGTTGAAGGTAATTTTCCTTACTAATGATAATTATGATAATTACTAATGATTAGAAATAATTGTCAGGAATACTTTTAGAATCAAATATAAAAAACTTTGCGCCATGTCAATTTCAAACAATTTTCTCTCGAAATCTATGCAGTAAAAAGTTATGAAATTTTTGTCACATATTACGTGTAAAATGACAATCTAATTTTAAAAATTTCAGGAAAATCTATTGGAAATTCTTAGAGTGCTCGAATTACCTTGATGTTAAAAAAAAAAGGAATATGTTCAAAGTTCATTTTCGTGTGTACGCCTCGGCTAGTACATGACCAAAGTTGCAGTTGAAAAACGCAGTCAACAAAAGCATAAATTCCACTCAGATCCAAGTAAAAGCGCCATTTTTAGGAGGGTACGCGAAAACGGTCGTGGCGTTTGTTTACGTGAATTTTGCACGAGGTCAGCGCCCGAGAACCGAAAGCGAAAAGCAATTCTAGCCTTTTGCGCAGACACGGCGATCGATTAATAAGTCAAGGGAAGAGAGCGGAAAAACAGATCACATGAAAAATGTACGCTCTGTACGTTTCTAGGCTGGGATTTTTACGTTTTTCCGGCGGGTCTTACAAACCTTAAAACCCGAAAAACTAAGAAAACTTTGAAATGCACTTTTTACTTTCCTAAAATAAAAAAAAAATTTTTATCGATTTCTAGAATATTTTATATCTATTTATATTGAATTTGAATATATTTAGATATTAGCTATGTCTGATTTTAAAAGAATTATTATAATGATTTGAAATATAAAATTCGATACGACATTTTTCCTGCAAGTATTCTGATTTCCACATTCACATTTTTAAATTTTGTAGTGGATGTAATAATATTGTATGATACTTGACGAAATTTTTTTTCGAAAATTACGGTGATAGAATTCAATGATTTTTGTTTCTCAATTTTAATTTAAAAAATCATCGAGTTTTCCTCCGTAAGTTTTCTCATTATTTGCACTTTTTCATTTTTAAATTTGAAAGTAAATACTCGATGATGGATAATAATAATAATTTTTCATGTCACTTTGAATTTTACAAAATTGGTTTTGTTGATCCTGTTTTTCTCCGTTTCACTGTTGATTTACGTAACGATTTTTGTTGAAAAACAAGAGAAGGAGAAAGAGTGAAAGTGGAAAGGGCTGAAAGTGCATGACCGAAAAAGGAAGGACGCGAATTCATGTCCAAACTTTCCTTGGGGGCGCTCATTACATGCGACTGCACTTGACAAGCCCCAGCGCTCACAGCTTCAATTATTATAATCGCTTTGACGCGAAAGCCCGGACTCGCATAATTACCGGCCGGGATTAATTTTCGAATATGGATCCATGATTTTCCGGCGTCCAATTTTTTGGCCGGCACCGAAATAAATTACTTAATTACTCTGTCGAAATAATAACTTGATGTACTTTAGATGTACAGTAAACAAGTGATTTGTAGCATGAAAATGACAACTTAGACAAATTAATATTTTCACAATTTCTGATTTTTGCATTTTTCGTTTGGTCTTGCAGATGGTTTTGAATCAGCAGGCAAGTCGGAAAATACGCTTGTTTTAAAGGATCACGAGTAAAAGGAGGAGGATAAAAGGAAAATTGGGAAAATGAGGCGTTGTCGGAAACGAGCTGGGGGCTTCGAGTGATAAAACTTGACTGACGTTTCGGGGTGATGACGAGGAGCAGAAGGGCGCCAGGGCAAAGAGCGCCACGAGATCAGCAACCCCATCAACGACGTCGTCGTCGTCAGGTTTGGCCGGCCTCGAGCCAGAATGACGCCAGGCCAGGATCGGACAGCGCCTTTCTCCAACAACAAGCTTTTATTGAGGTAGAGCAAGAAATTTTATTTATTTTATAAAGGGAGTACTACTTGAAAAAAAATATGTACATAGTTCAAAATACTATTAAGCAATAACATTAAATTTTAACAATCACTTTCCGATTGGTTTTTATAGCAAGTTTACGAGTTTTTGTGAAAAACTTATTATCTATGAGAAAATGTGATAAGAACAGGCGCGTAAAAAGAAAGGGGGTTTTCCCCTCCCAAAATTAGGAGAAAATTAAGGGCCCGGAAAGCAAAACAGCGGGAGCGCTCGACCTAGTAAGTAAGGGAGGGGGCATAACGCGAAGATCCAATCAAAAGGAAGACGAAAACGAAATATTTTAATGAACTTTTTTTATTTAACTCGCCATAACTCTGGAACTAGGTATTAGAATTAAATGAAATTTGAACACATGATTCTTCTTACTTTATCGATGCTCTCAAAGTGCAGAAAAACTCATTGACATTATTTATTTATTGTTGAAATAACAATAAACAATGATATTAAATATTAACCCAAAACCTCAAGATTTTCAAAACTTTTATTTACAAGTTTTCTCTATTATAGAGAAAAAAGTCTCTATAAAAATTTCATGTTGATTGCATTATTATTATAGCCGCAGTATGAATAAATCAATGACCGCGCCGAGTTATAATCAGAGATGGGCACCAATTACATTTTGATCATTTTCACATTGCGAAACAACTACCTAAATTTCGTCGCAGAATTATGAAAATTTGTCAAT
>JAPYZL010142666.1:0-14608 GCA_030522825.1 Platygaster orseoliae
AAGAACAATAGGTTCAACCTCAAAAACTGCGGATATTTCCACTTTTGCATGAATGGAGGGTGAAGGAGAAAAATTAGCGGTTGAAAATTTCGACTCGGGTCATGATGTAAAACTTACCCCTAAAGAGTTGCAAAAAAAAACGGGTCAAAAGCTTACAGAAAATAAAAAAGAAAACTGAATCAATTTTTTAAATCAATGATTCAAATAAATAGTTCATACCTACATTTACATTTACATATATTTAGACCTTGTTCACATTTGTCTTTTCCCGCAGATATGGAAAATTCTATTGCAACTTTACTGTATGCATCAAATCTGGGAAAAAGTGACTGTTTTGAAATTCAGTTACTTTTGATAGAAACTGTTACCCGGGTTCCACCCCTGAACCGAGGCTCTCAAAAAAATAAAGCGCGAAGCACCCTCCCGATTAGCTTTCTCTTTCATATTTATTTGTTCGCGCGAGCGTGGCGACCATCGGTCAAATGGAATATTTATACGCGTTCGGGGCGAGGATGATTTATTCCCGAAGCCTCGGGCGCCAGAGACGGATGCGAAAATTTAATCCCGAGGCCAAAAGTGACGTCCGGATATCGCGGAGCCCGTCGCTCGACCGAGGTCTCACTTGGAGCGTGAAATTAGAATTTTCCGAGTGCGAAGAAAATTCGCGAGATCCGCGACTCCGTTGTTATCACAACGACAGTCTTTTATATCATTATCGCTTGTTTATATCTAGTGTTACGCGGTTATTGGTTGACATTATTGCTTTATATAATACGAAGTGAATATTTTTGAAAAAGATAAAGTTTAATAAGAAGTTTTCTTATGAATTTAGGAATGAGATTTTCACTGGGAGGAAAAATCATGGAAAATGAACTTAATACCAAGTAAAACGTTCCCACAGATAAATAGTCATAAATGACATTTTTTTACTTACTTCCAGTTCAAAATTTAATACGAAAAATCAAGCAATTAAACGAGCAAGACATTAAGAAAGGAATTCCTTCGAAAATGGCTAACATCTTTCACGGATGCCCCTCGAAGATAAAGGCGACAAGATGAATTTTCCCGGAAGAAACAGTTTGCAACATTTTCAATGGAATTAAGAAGTTGCGTCTTTAATTATACGGCCAATTATGGAGGTAATCAATTACGCTGGAATAAGTGGGGCGCGAAAGAAGACAGTTACGAAGTGAAAGAAAGTTCCGTCAACTTTGTTGTTTGCTGCCCAAGTAAACACAATGCCGATTAAATCGCAAAAAAAGAAAACAACGCGAAATTTGGTGTAACGATGACGCCGCAAAAGCCTCGGTAACTTGATTATAACGCGATAACGCGCTCAAAAGTCGCTACTTTCCAAGAAACTCGCGGAGAAATGTTTTGCGGAATCGGCGAGATTTTCAAATTGCCAATTACGTGGCCGGTTTTTCTAGATTGACGATTGTCTCCGTGAATCGCTTTTCCGCTTCGGCTGCCTTTCGGTGCGAATAAGACACGTCGAAGCGAACTTTCCCTGGATCAAGGTGATTGTTTAGCGTTCCCGGAGGTAAACAGAGAAATTCACTTTACCAAAAACAATGGGAAACTAATACGTCCCCGTAATGACAAAGCGGTTTGACAAAAACATCTCAAACCGGGAACAATGAGAGTCGCAGTAGTACTTTTGACGCCACTCATTTCCGTATTCTTGCGCCCCCGTGAACGATTCCAATGCCCAATTTACGCTATCAGCGAAGCATCGCGAGTTGAACTATCGATTATTTTTGTGTTACAGAAAAATTGCTTTTTAACGATGAGTAGTGGAATAATTATAACTAGTTCACTACGACTGCGATCACGTTGTCTGGAATATAGCAGTTGTTTCCCGTAATTTCATGGTGTTTTTTATGATTTCTTGTCAATTACTTCAGTTAATAATAATTTCATGATAAACTGGGTTTTTTTAAAAATCATTTATTATAATTTTCAAGATTCTTGAATTATTTATCTCACTCGCTTATCTTCATTATGCTGTCACTTGATAACCATGATTACTATTATTCTCTGTCACTATTGTATTGGAAGAATTTTATAGTTGATGGTTTAGTAACTATTTTGATACTGGTCCTGAGTTTCTATTCAATAATAATTTTTCCAATTTTATTTCACAAACTTTTCATTGTCTCTTACTATTTTTCATTTATCACTAGGATATTTTTCTAATATCTCGCGATTCTTCATAGTTTCTAGGTAATTTACTCAAGTCCAATAATTGTTTATCATTCACCATAATATCCAGGATTTTTTCAAATTTATTTTTCTAAATACCCTTCATTATAATTTTTTATGAATTACCTAAATTTCCCATTTTACACTAAAATTTTCCGATTCTTTCAAAACTGTTCAAGGTTTTTTTGTATTTTTCTAACGATACATGAATTTGAATGACTTGATGATTTCTTATTTTTTTCAAAAATAACTGATGCTCTTTATGATTTTCGATGGTTGTCTACAGTTCATAGATTTAAAGTTTTATAGTTTTTCGTGGTTTGCAATTCATGAACATTATTTTTGATGGTATGAAAAACAATGAGGAACCTTCAGAAATTATCATAGAAAAATTGAATTTTATGACTTATACTATGATAGAATTCTCATGATTCCATATGGTTTTTTATTTATTCTCATGTTTTCGAATGATTTTTTATTACTTACCGTGAGTTTTGAGTTTTTTTTATAAATTCCTTTAATTCACTACTCTACGTTATGATATACTTGAATTTTCTACAGTTTTTATGATTATATTTTATTTTTATTTTTTACTGCCATTAGTTTTAGAGAATTTCAATGATTTACGAACTATTTTGATGATATATGGTTACATTTTAATACTCATGATTTTCAATGATTTTCCATAAATTTTAGAAGATATCTCATACTTTAATTATAAAAGTCATTCTTTCTGATGATTTTCAATAAGTGTCTCTAATTTTCTTTGATTTGTTATGAGTTCTATTGATTCTTAAAAATTGTGAAGTTTTTTTATGGCTTTTAAATATCAGTTGTATTTTTTTAAAATTCCCAATACTTTTATATAAGAATGTTGAGCTTTCATCGATTTTTCATTATTATTTAAGTTTTTGTATGACTAATTATGAATTTTTTAAAATTTAATCCACTTTCAGCCTTCAAGTTTTATGTTTGGACGGGCTTCAAGACTAGAATTGCATAAAATATTGTATGCAACTTAGTGCAAGTGTCTCGTTTTACGAAGACGATTCAAACCTTCGGCTTCGCCTCAGACCTGAACCCTCGTCTTCGACAAATTTGACACTTGCACTACGTTACATAATACAGGAGAGACCGAGGCAAATTCGCCCACGTTTTGGAAAATTCATTTTTCTACAAGACAGTAATGATTATTGAATAACAACTTACGTCATGCGCTAGTGTCTCTCCAAAAGAAGAAAACTTCAATCATCATTTTCAAGGATCTTAACTGATTTTCAAGTTTTTACAAAAATTTTAAAGTAGTGTTGAATCAGCCATTTGGATAAACCCCGGGGATATACGCCCACCACCCGGAGCAAATACGCCCACGTTATTAATTAAAAAATTTTGCATGAAAGTAATAGGAAATAACACATAAGAAATGAAGTGTATTGTTTTGATTAAAGTTCAAAAATAATTTTCTAAGCACTATCCGAATATACACTAAATAATTCTTGCAAATGAAAATAAAGTCCGAAGTTCGCACACATACATATATCATGAGCTGGTTTGTGACATTCGATGCATCGCTTTTATCCAGTAGAGATAATAGTTTCCAAATATTTGCAACAAAGTTCATCTTCTTCTTCGGGATTCCATCTACTTTGCAACCTCCTGCGTATTTATTCATTATAATTAATAAATAAGATATTGTTAATAAATGGACAAGGCGTATTTGCCCCTAGCGACAATTTTTTGTTTGAAAATTCATTAGAAATACAAAAACATTTTTCAGAGACAAAACTACTTGGACTTCTAGTTTTTCTTACTTCAAAAAGCAGGAAAAACTTATCTGGCTGCAAAAGTAACGAGAAACGAAGACTGTACATATTTTTTCCCAAACTGCAAAACTTAGATGTTGAGACTCCGGAACGTCAAAATTATGTACTTTTATTTATAACGTTCTAACCACAATGTCAATTGCTATGATTTTTTTGTGGTTATGTTTACGAGTTAGGGCACACTTATAAAAAAATTTGCGCGAAATTTTAATGAATGTATTACAAAGAAACAGCGGGTGAGCGTATTTGCCCCTTGGGCGTATTTACCCCGGTCTCCCCTACTATTAAAAAAAGACTAACGTTTTATATTACTTTTAAAAGTTTAGAATAGTTTTCTAGAATCTCCAATATTTAACAAATATTATTCATATTATTCAAATTTACGAGCAATCATGGAAAATCATTTTAAGCACTCGAATGACTTTTTTAGGAATAGTTTGGAACTGAAGAAAATAGTTCGAGGTTTAACCTATGTATTCTTTTTAATTCGGCAATGAAGGTCTTGCATTTTTTTCTATTTTTAATGTAATATAATTTTCTAATTCAAATGTCAGTAGATAGTAGTTTTTTAATTTTGATTATTTCAAATTTATTTAGAACAATTCATATTGTGATATTGAAAATGAAACACTGATTTATTCAAGTGTTTTTATTTTTGTCTTCTACGTTTAATAAGAACATTGATGTTTATCGAGTTTCGGAAGATATTTCACCCCTTAACTTTCCTCTGCATTCGCCCTTGGAACATTGATAACCAACAATCATAACTGTATAACATTCAGCACACGGTATCATTTTGGAAATCATTGAAATTCTTCACATAATGTTAAATACTATACTGTACAGTAAACATTCATATTTTTTGAGCAAGTTCCTCGACGCTATAGCAACAAAAACTGTATTTAAACAATTTTTATTATACCTACATCATAAATTCGATAATTTGTTTACAAAATATTTATCCTAGAATATTTAAATCTCATCTGTGATATTTCCCATGAATTTTCCCGAAGATTCTCGATGTTACAGTCACGTTTTTAAAGGCAAATTTTCCTCTGCAATAAGAAGTAAATTCATACGAATTTCATGAAGAAGGCCCTCACAGTGTACAGACGTGTTTCAGGAACTTGCTGTCAATACGGTCCTTTTTTCCCTGGAATTGTTGGCGGAAAACTTCCATGCATATCAATACCGCGAATGAAAAACGTGATTTCCTCGAGTCCCGTCATTTCCCAAGATGGCGAAGGAGAATAGAAAAGTTTTCACACGCCGGAAATGCTATCCGAGGTAGTCGATCGGAACAAACTCGTGTTATCATTTGCATCTCACGCGCCACATTCGTGACCGAACGTCATATGACGATATAGACTCACGCTCCTTATGAGGAACCGCCGCTGTAACGAGCGACGCGATTATGCTGAATCCGAGCGGCAAATTAATTGCCAGGCTCAATTAGGGTCTCGGAAAATTTTCCCAAGTACAGAGTCCCGGGCGCGTTACAACAAAGGGGTTGATAAACTCCCTGCGACGCTACGAGGCGTCGCAGTGTGTAACGTGCAACACGCGAGGTTATCGAACGTGAAAATGTGGAAACTCGGAGAGGTAATTGATGAAGACGTCGGTTACTTATTAAATTTGATTACGAGATATGCAAATGGATAAGTTGGCGCTACTTCCGTTTTTCACACGGGCTTTTGCCGGTCTTGGCTTAATTACCCTTCGGGGGGGCGTATGGAAAATCCGTGCGAAGTGACAACGAGTCGTGGGAAATAAAGAGAAAAGGAGAAACGAGCCACGCTAAACAAATTACCCACTAATTGGCAGTTGCGGGAGCTAAGTGTCCGCGCTCTGTTTTCCTTTCTCCTTTTTTTTTGTTCCGTTATGTATACGCCGCCGGACGTATTGACGGGGTGAATATGACATGTAAGCTCTATGGCCAATTATGGACTGCGAAGGTCTCCAGAGTTCGTTGATTATGAATATTGCTCGCCATCGCAGGGACGTTCCTCGTATCCGTGACAAAAGCATTTTTTTCCCTTTTGAGGTTTCGGTGTTCCGAGCTATGTCTCTGGGAACATTCCTGGGTCAGAAATTCATGCGAATTTATTTAATGAGTGGGAGTAGTTGGCTACTGTATTGAGTTGTAAGTTGCTTAAACTTTAATTGTGTATGTGAATTTATGATATAGAAGCTTATTTTTATTGATAAATCGTGAAATTTCAACTTATCAAGTAGGAATCGATTGTTTTGAACTTTGTCTGCAATGCTTTTGTGGAGCTAATATACAGGGCGTCCCAAGTAAAGTGTGACAGCCGAAAACCATAGATTCCTTATGAAAATCTAAGACTTTTTTTCCTCTGCCATTTTTTAAAAAACTCAAAATTTAAAAAGTTATTGAAGCCAAAAATTTTAATAATAAATGCCCTCTATCGACAAGCGGGGGTCAAATTCACGGACCAAACTTTTCCTGAATTTTCTTTATATTTTCCTGAGTAAAAAAAGTCCTTTGCTACTTTTTGCAAAACTCAAAATCCAAAAAGATATTCGATTTTGAAATCTGAGAAATCTGATTGGTTGGAACTTTCAACTTGAATATCTTTTTTGATTTTGAGTTTTGCAAAAAGTGGCAAAGGACTTTTTTACTCAGAAAAATATGAAACAAATTCAGGAAAAGTTTGGTCCGTGAATTTGACCCCCACTTGTCGATAGAGGGCATTTATTATTCAAATTTTTGGCTTCAATAACTTTTTAAATTTTGAGTTTTTTAAAAAATAGCAGAGGAAAAAAAGTCTTACATTTTCATAAGGAATCTATGGTTTTCGGCTGTTATACTTTAATTGGGACAACCTGTATATTTTATAATTCAATACAGGACAAATGTTAAGAAGAAAAGGAAGAAAGGAATAGATATTTATGCTACAAGGGACAAAAAGGATGATTCCAACGAGTACAAAGTTTGGGCACGAGCGAAGCGAGTGCGCAATTGCACTTGTTGGAATCATCCTTTTTCTCCCTTGTAGCATACAATATTTTTTCCCGTGCATGTGTAAAAGTGGCCACTTCGTTTTTATGGAACGCAGGAACGAAATCCTCTTTTTGGAGTATTTGGCAATCAGCGGGAGTTACCAATAAAACCCTAGGGAAATATTCGTAAATCCCGGATACAGGGAAGAAAGTTGTCTGATACGTGATTTATGAATGTTTCCCAGGGTTTTTGTTGATATTTCCCGCTAATTTCCGAGTACCCCAAAAAGGGGCTTTTGTTCCCGCATTCCATAGAAAGAAAGTGGCCTTTTTTACGGATGCATGGGAAAAAGCACTATTATATTTAAAGTTATAGATTCAATTACTGAAAGATAGGAAATGGTTTCTGATCTTGATATTTTGGGAGCATTTCATTCAAACCGACAATATGCCATAAATTCTCGATCAAAATTGATGCTACGTCAGCAGATAATTTACTTTTTTTATTCATTTTTTTTTTTTATGATATCGTTTGAACTATTTTTGTGACGCAAACTTAGTTTGATAAACTGATTTGCACAACGAATTTTATTTTTTTATACTTATGTCTAAGTCACAAATTTTTTTTTGAAGAATGTTTTTTGTTCAACTTTCTATGAATTTATTGCAAAATCTACTTTTTTTCAAAGATACGCATACTTGGTGAAAAATTATTAATTTACATCTTTTGTATGATAAAACATTTCGATTCATTTTAATCATAATCGACCTAGAATGCAGTAAATTGTTTTTTCCCATGCATCCGTAAAAAAGGCCACTTTATTTCTATGGAATGCGGGAACAAAAGCCCCTTTTTGGGGTACTCGGAAATCAGTGGGAAATATCAGTGATCCGGGATTTATGAATATTTCCCAAGGGTTTTATTGATAACTCCCGCTGATTTTGCGAGTACTCCAAAAAGAGGATGTCGTTCCTGCATTCCATAAAAATGAAGTGGCCACTTTCACACATGCATGGGAAAAAATATTGTATGTTACACGAGACAAAAAGGATAATTCCAACTTGCGCAATTGTGCACTCGCTTCGCTTGTGCCCAAACTTTGCACTCATTGGAATCATCCTTTTTCTCCCTTGTAGCATAAATATCTATTTTATCGATGCGCATTCATTTTACTCTTATAACAAAAAATTCACTTTTTCAAAAATCACTTATTTAAAAAGATGACGAATCTTTTAGAATGAAATTCGTTAATTTCTCAATCTTCCTTAAGTATTGAACTTCATAGTGAAATCGATTAAAAACCTTTATCGAAAATTTATTAACTTGAAACACTGAGAAATAATAATGAACAAATTTTCTTTGTTTATTAACATAAATATACAACACTAGTGCAGTGAATTCGATTTTTTGATACGAGATACTAACAATTTAAAAAATTTCTCAATATAAATTTCAAAATCATACATTTAATTGATTTGGAAATTCTACTTTTTATTATTAGAACTCGCAATAAACACGATGTTTATCTTTTAATTTTTTTCATTCCTTTTTAACTTTTTTTTTAATGAATTCAGTACAAAAAATTGACATAAGAAATTATTGAGATTCACAATTAAATATAACTGATTTATAACCAGTCGAAAGCAGAGAGATGTACCGTATTTTTTTATTTTAAAGTTTATGGCATCATTTCTATATTAAATCATTCATTTTTTGAATTGTTTATTTTTATTTCATCAAAAGTTTAGAATTGTTGATTGTTTAATCAAATATTTTAAAACATTCAAGTGATTTTTCAATTGGAAAACCATCAAATTTGAAATTCACTTTGTTGCAATAATAGCTTTCTGAAAATGCAATAAGTTTTAGTAAATACAGTAAATAATAATATTCGATTTATCAATACGAATTTCAACTGGGCATCTAATAGTTTTTTCAACAAATGTCGATTTTCGGTAAAAAAAGTGATATCTTGTTCCTATACCTCTTTTTCCTATAGGGATTAGTGGGGTCGTTCAGTATGTACGTAATGACTATTTCCGTGTTTTATACAGTTTCAACGTTTAGTATTTTTTGTGGTGGACAGATTCTACCGACGTCAATAATTGTCGTGTAAAGCTTGAGGAGGGAGGGAGGTGGATTGTGCATTTTTTATTGCGAAACTGATCGATTGGTTTATCTCTGAAATCGTCTGTGGACGGTCGTATTTTTTTAAGTATTTTGCAATCAAGTTATTTTTAAAAGAAATATATAGATTTGTTAGTAGGAACATTTTTTTAATTCAATTGAATTTTTTTCAATAGTTTTCGATGGTTCAATCAAAAATTTGAAGTTCTCATTACTGGAATAATATTTTTTGAAAAATACAATAAACTGTAGTAAATTCTGTAAATGAGAATAATCGTTTATAGAGATACAAATTTCTACCTGGCATTCAAGAGGTTATCACAAAATAAATAAACCTAAATAAATATGAAATAATCAAGTAATAACACTAAATAATAAAAATTAATTAATAATTTATGAAAAAAAATCAAGTAATATTTGTTAATAAGGGATACAATAGACTTCGGAATCTTGAGAACCTGAGAAAGACAAAAAAATTATTAAGCTTTCACAGGACCTTGATATATTTATATTTTAGTTGATTGTGATTGGCAAATTTCAAAAAGCAATTGTTAAATAATAAATGAATTACTCTAATTCAAACCAACTTGGAAAACATAATCACTCCCAAGTTTCATCTATTTCCTAATGTCCTAATAATTTCATACATAATAATCTTATAATATTTAATCCAACCATTTGTCATGCCTCAACGAAATCCTGCCCAACTCGAAAACGATGATCCAGTCCGATCAAAACAATCCCGTCCCGAAGTACAGTAATCTTGAAGTCACACGAATAATACCTTGAACAACAAACCGAGAATTCGCGAACCCATTGCAAGTTTATCCCTGTAAGCGAAACAAGGCTTAATCCTGAAAAAGCGCTCGAATCATGCATAATTGGAGCGACTGGTGGATTCCGCCGGGTAACAACATTCGACTAATGAATAAGCCCGTAAAGGCAGCGAGCGGAGAATGGACTCCGATGGTCCATTAGGGATATTCAGCCCTCGCGCGAATCCGGACTCTCACGATCTTGATTCGAAACACGGCGCGCAAGAAGAGCGAGAATTTTCGCGATAAGCAGCGACGCTCTTTGGATTCGGTGCTTCTCAATTCCGTTATATGGGCGCGAATAGAGCAAGACGAGGATGTAATCTGCATATTGATTTAAGTGGCTCTCTCTCTCGGTCTCTCTCACGCCCACACGTGAAAAGAGGCTGAGGTCTGTGGAGTAAGAGGGATGGGAGGGATCCTGGGTGAAGCAGATGGCGGAATGAATTAAAAATCACAAAGGTATAGATTGGCATCCGCGCAAGCAGTCGCGAATGCACAGCTTCGCGATGAATTATGGACGCTCTCGTACTCCTCGGCGCCTTTTTTTCGCCGCAAAAAGCGATCGAATTTTCCTGTATTAGCTGAGGGAAAATCGCATTTTTCATCTCGTCATGGTTTTGGTCCTTAATAGCCCCGTAAGTGGATGGGGCGAGGAAGGGGTTGGGCGAATATTCAAAAAGGGACGCTCGTATTTATGAATAATGAATTGGTTACTTTGTACCGAACTCGATGATAATGGAAATTCATTACTGGAATGGGGACGAGTTCTTGAATATCGAAAAAGGATAATGCGAGTGGAAAAGTAGAGAAAAAGAAAATACGGTGTGTGGTTATTATTTAAGGGGGGAATACCAATTAGAAGTAGGAAACGGTTACTTAATTTTGGGCGTGGATAGAAAAAAAACTATGAATGATAGAAAAATCAAATATCGTACGTAGGTTGTATGTTATATTTCTAATAAAACAAAAAAAATTTTACTGCAAAATCTGCATTTGACTCGTTGTCAGAAGCGTGCAAAAAAAAGTCTGCAAATTCACGGTGGGACAAGTTGCAAGAAAACGGTTGAATCGATTTTCATAATTTTTTTTGCTAATTATAGAGAGTACTATTCTCTAGTCCTTGACATTTTCAGTTTTTTCGAAAAAAATTTTATTTCTTCTAAAATCGAAAAAAATCGATTTTTATTTCTTTTCTTTCGAATTTGCTAATTTTTGCTGCAAAAACAGCATTGTTTTTGCTGAAAAGTCGTTTGTCAAGAACTAGAGAATAGTATTCTCTATAATTAGCAAAAAAATTATGAAAATTGGTTCAGCCGTTTCCTTGCAATCTGTCCCACCGTGAATTTGCAGACTCTTTTTTTGTACGCTTCTGACAACGAGCCAAATGCAGATTTTGCAGTAAAATTTTTTCTGTATTATTAGAAATATAACATAGAACCTACGTACGAAATTTGATTTTTCTGTCATTTATAGTTTTTGTCCTATTCACACCCGAAATGAGGTAACCGTTTCCTACTTCTAATTGGTATTCCCCCCTTAATGTGATGCTAATGGAATACCGAATTTGTTGAGGAATTATTTTTATTTTTAATTAGTAGAGAAAATTTTAATTTGATTTTAGTCAAATTTTATTCAAATATTGATTATATTAAAAGAACATTGTAAATTTTAAAATTCGTAAAGAAATTTGATTTTTCTAAAATTTACTAAATTTTATAATAATGTAGAAAAATAAGAACTTATAACGATGAGACAGTGTACCAGTGTCATATAACGAACAATTTTTGAAAAGTTGTAAAGAGGTAACTTAAGAAATCATAATTGGTTTATCGACCAGCATTGTCTTTCTTGTTAGTAATTGAATTATTTAAATTTTTTTCTATATTTTTCAATATATTTAAATTTTGTTAGATTCTGATTTTAAGAATTTTAATGTTTTTGAAATTTATATGGAAAATTTAGTACATTTTTTTCCAGAAATAAATACTTCGATTTTGATTTACGTTTAGTGTCATTTTATGGATTTCGTATTTATGAGGATAATAAAAACAGAAATAATGACTTCTTCTTGCTGGCTTTTTTTCATTTAGTATGCTGTAAAACGAGAGTAAGAACATGGAACAGAATATAGTTCCACTCAGACTAATGGATTTTTCATTTTTTTATGTAAGTTAATACTAAACCTGAAAACAGTAATTTTGAATTTTATTTTACAGGGAATACAATATGAAAATTTTGAAAATGCTGATTTTTTCTTTTATTTATCACTTATGTTTAAATAAATAGAAAATCGTGTTTGCAAAATTTAAGTTGAAATTGTAAGAATTTTCACAGTTAAAAGTATAAAATAAATTTGACTCAAAATTTCTTTCAGCTTTTACGTGATTGTAATTTGAATCATCTGATTTTTGAATTTCACTTTGACATGCTGCTGAAAATAAGAATGAAAGAAAAATAACGATTTTCTCAGAAGAATTTTCGCTTTTTCATGTATTTATCATACTATTAAAAAAGAAGTTCAAATTTTACTGTACAGTTGTTCTTTATTCTTTTTTAAGTTTCCAATGATGTTTCATGAAAAATTCATGTTTATTTATAGTTCAGAATATTTTGACTAATTAAAAAACTAACTAACTTTAAATTTATAGACCAGCGAGCTTTCAGTAAGATTCACAAGTTTTTTTTGACAATCCCAGAATTTTTCATTAATGTTTAAAATCAATAGAACGCACCATGAATCTCAAGTTTGAGAAGCCTGATGTTTGAGATTTTCTGAAAGTTACCGAATATTGTAAAAAAATTTTTTTTCAACGTACTGTATCACAAAATGATGCGCTTAAAAATCAAACTGCATAATTAAAAAAATTACATTGGAAATTTGAATATAACTTTAACGTTGGAGAAAGTTATTTTACATATTTCCTCAATTTGGAACGAAAAATGGTAGAAATTCCAAAAAAATATTAGAATTAAAACAAAACTCGAAAACCTTATTACAAATATTTCTCATTGTTTTGACTGCAACAAAAAACAAAAGAAATTGAGATACTCCAGCCTTGTAAGTTTTTCCATTCTCAGAGCTTGCGTTTCCAATACTTACTATTTGAATTTCGACTCTCTACCCATCACAATCTCCAACGATTTTCAGATATTTTCTCACTATTCTCTCTGCAAACAAGAAAAAGTAGAACGTCAAAGTTTGTGGTTCATAAAAGCCGCGAGTTCCGACTTCAAGAACAACCCCAAACCCTCTCCTAAATTTCGTTCTCCCACAGAACCGAGTTCCCAACAACGCCGCCGAAGTTGGCGACGTTATCGCGTCGGCGGTCGCTAATGAAGAGCCGTTTTTACGCCCCTCGTAAAAAATCGCCCCGGAAAAACCTAATTTTAAAATAACGACAGTTTTTCACCTCAACGACTTACGGACAATATCAATTTTCGCCCGCAAAAGGGCTCGGCAACTTAACCCTGGAAGAAAAAAAAAAAAAAGACAGGAGCGAAAGCCGGAGCTTAATTTGTGACTAATGCCCCGGAGACGGAAAATAAAGGCATTTGTCGGTGCCTCGTTTTCCCGATGAAAAACTCCGGGGAGAAAAAGAGACCGGATCAAAGGCAGAGTAACTCGTGTAATTCGCCGTGCTGACAATCCGCCGTTTGTCATTAGAAAGGAAGCAAGTCAAAAGGGTGAAAACTGTCGTGGGGAGGAAAAAGGGGGGGAGGGAGAAGTAGCGAGGCTGATTCAGGGATTGATTAATCGTGACCGCGTGCTATGGGGAAAAAAACGGAAGCAGTTGTGATTGATCGATTCACTTCGACTATGAGAGACATCATTTTCTAGGGGCGAAACGTACACCATCATGGACTCGGCTGTGGGATTTTGTTTTTCACAGGTTAGACAGTTTTCCCTAATCAATGGTTTCGAACAAAATCCATGATTTTTGAAATATCAAGAGTTTTGAGGATCATGGAACGCATTTTATATGCAGTTGAACAGCTTTGAAAGTTTATAATTAAAAGTATTTACCTGAAAAAGAAAATTAAGATATAATTTTTTTAGATTTTGATGAAGAAAAAAGGAGAGCTCAATATATTTACATCGCATTACATGTTATTAATTTTATTATTGCATTATAATTTAATGTACATAATATACATATATTTATATGTTATATAAATAGGTATATAATATAAACTTCGTTTATTATCATTACCACAAATGACTTATAATCAATAATTTTCTTGATTATTGCAATAAATATGTATATTCAAGTTGATTTCTATTCGATAAAAATAATTTACATTTTTTACATTTTTTAATTATATTTATTGATATAATATGTATGAATTAATCTATTTCACATACATAGGGGAAAGTGGGGTCATGACGGCCATAGGCTAATGACGGCCATCACCATTTTCGGTACTTAAAATTGACGTAAGTCTAAACCGTTTACTGTGACAAAAAGCTGATTCCATAAGCTTGTTTTTAAGTAGATGCTGAAGAGTGTGGATTTATTATAACTTGTAGTTCTAGACCAGCGCCGATACGTAACTATCCAAAAGTTTTATAAAGTGTTCAAAATATCGATTATTTCGTCAACACTTTCAGCTACACAATCGAGGTAGATATGTGAAAATGTTGCTATTGATATTAGCTTTCTAAATCAAGT
>JAPYZL010142669.1:0-17651 GCA_030522825.1 Platygaster orseoliae
CAAAAAAACATTTTCCAATGAAAATGATGGAGGTGAGGGCGTAGTTTGTCTTAAATTCTTAACAAAAAATAACCAGATTTGTCTCATGCGCTCTAGTGAATACGGAAGTAATGAAGTTTGTATTTATGGGTCTTTTTTATTTACATTCTTTACGAACATTTCAGGATTATTGAAGTTAATACCACAACACATTTTTCGTATCGTATAACTTTCTCATTCTTTGCTCTTCTCCGCCTTGTAGTACTTTTTTACATCTATTTTTTTTAATGCAGACATTTCAAGTCACTCGCCTGCCCGCTTTTATGAAATTAAATCTTAAAACAACGAATATGATAAGTTTCTTTATTGTCCACTTGCATATGTACGTTTTATCATAACAAAGTTTAATAGTAATCATATTCATGACAGATATACGATTCAGACTATACTCACAGCAGTCCTTTTGTTTTTGGTCGGAGTCGTTATTTGAATCTGAAAAATTCATGTAAAAGTTTTCTAATTCAGTAGATTATTGAAAAAAAAAACTTTAATTAAAAATAAAAAATTTATTTCGAAAATGAAAATTAGAAGTTGGAAAATGTTCTATCCTTTGGCACTTTATGCTCTCTACTCATTGTCAACTCCTAATTCGCTTGGTAATATATTATATAAAATTAATATAATCATCTTGATTAAAGCGCTTATTCATAAAAATAACGTACCCGATATTTTTCAAATATTTACATAACTTACATTGAAACTGGAATTCTAGAGTATCGAATTCTAGAAATTTACATTGTGACTTACAAACAAGTTAGAAATCCACGAAAATACCAGAAACTCAAAATAGTTGCAAATTTTAATACTTCAGCATCGAATTCTTAAAATCTGTACACTGAATTATAGAATTCCAAAAAATGTATAGAAATACCTAAAAATACGAAAAAATTGTTTGAATTACATAAAATACGTAAATTTTAAAGATTCACGAAACACTTCGAAATTGTGTTACTTTTGGAAATTCATGATTTTATAATAAGATTCCTCAATTTTACGAAATTCGGAATTTCAAATTTATATGAATTTTTTAGTCTAAAGTCGAACATTTTGCATATACGTATTTAATATAATGAAATTTGATTTTTATTCTTTTTAAGTCACTGAGCTTCGAATTTCGTTTTTATCTAAAACTTTTAGTATTTTTCATATTTCTTCATTATCTGTACAACTTGCAGCGTTTTATGATAAATATTGAGAATTTCTATGTAGCTTTCTAAAATTAGGTGCTCTAGAAATAAAAATTAAAAAAAAAAATTTTTATAGAAAAAAAAAATATTGACACATATTTTTTCAAAAAACCCTTATTTAACACTTTTTTCCGGTTACGTCCCTTAATTCAACGTGATTATTATTATAAAGAATCACATTTTCATTGCAATAAAATTTTTGACATGATAATGATGTCAGCAAATAAAATTACAGTTCGATTATAATTATTTCATAAAAAATTGGTGGCATTTATTGTCGTTCCTGTATGAATAATTCGAAAGAATAAATAATAGTTAATTATATTTATGTCATTGAATTTTCTCCTAATTTAACGATTTGCTATGGCAAAATCCATCCTTTGTAGCATTCGAACAATTAAATCTGAGAAGAAAAAAAGGTATAATTTACGTATCCATCAAGACGAGTATTCAATATTTATCGTGCACGTCTAATCATGCGATCTATCGGAGCGAAAAATTATGAATTTATTGAGCCACCCCTCGCACCGATACATTGTATCTGGTCGCGTTCGACACAATGTGCAAGCGTGGAAGAGTAGCTTAGTGTAATTCGTGCATCCCTTGGACAAGTGTGTAAAGTATCGTGTTCACCCCGCTGCACTCGACCGGTATCTAAACGGCACACTTATAGCTCACAATAGGCGGTTATGAATGACGGGCGAGGGGCGATATCGCATAAGCAGAAATAATAACTCGTGTATTATAGTGAGAGGTCTATTAAATAAATATAACACTCGTGTAAATGCATCTGTTGGATGAGGCGCGGTTGACCCTATTTGCACCCTATCAATTGCGTGTGGTTATTCATCGCCACAGAGCAACCGCTAGCTATCACTTTTTCGCGCCCACTTTATCGTGTTTAGACTGTTTCTAATTTATTCTACTCGCTATATTTAGAAAATGTTTGTTTGTTAAATTGATTCTTTCAACGGGCGAAAGTGGTTGAATTATAAAATTTATAGGATAAGAATGTAGGAAGTACGAATTCTTAATATACCATAACAAATATTTAAAGTAAATAAATTTAAATATTTAAATTTGTAACAAAATATTTTCATACTTTCCTTTTTTACTATATTTCTGTAAAAACTGCAAAGCATCATATTTGTGTTTATCAACCGTCAGTTTTACTGTGCAAAAATAATTATTCTTTCGTCAATCTGAACAAGCCTTATGCATATATTCTCATTCACGATGAACTTTTTCACGAATAAAATTGGACTACTTAGAATATTCAACACTTGTCAAAAGCACGATTGGATCTTAAATTTCTCATGTGAACAATGCGGATTAGTCATTCGCGATTTCTTGCCGGCCCTCGCAAAATGATTTATCAATCAAGTCGTAAAGCCGTTGGGGGATCAGTGATGAAATATTATAACATGATTCGCCACAGCTCACCCTTGCATTATCCAACGACCGTTCGCCATTAACATAACAATGCCGACCTAATTGCAGACTAATAGGCGCCAGGAGTCGCTTGATCCCATGCAGGTCCATTTTATACCCTTGATTACTCGAGGCACTTGAGTTAAATTCGATTAGAATTATTGCTATTGGTTGAGAACGATGAATTCTTGAATAATTAATGATAAAATAGAGAATATTAAGGAAATGGAGACTGTTGTTCTGTTTTGCTGATTTTTGGAAGGTCTAGACAACACTGAAGTAATTAGACTCGAATTTGTTAAATAATAATTTGTTGAATATAATAAGAAGGCAAAAATACAGTTCAAGAATGTGAAGATTCAAATTTCGATCTGCAGAATACATTCGTAATTTGTCAGTGTATCACGAAGGCCAAAGTCGTCAACGTCCGACCCCTCGTTTCTTATTTCAGTTTCGCTGCCACTTTTCTTTATCACAGCTAGATGTTCTTTTACTTCGTTAACTATTTTTTGCTCGGTCTTTTTCTCACTCGCTCGCTCTTCCGTTCAGATCCATATATATGTATATATGTGCGCATAGAAAACAGAAGATCAAAGAGCGAGCCTTCGCTACTGGCATCGTTGCTTGCCATGGGAGTTGGTCCATCATCACCATTCTGGAAAGGGTCGTGCGTTTTTGCGGTGCAGAGATTCACAGGGCGAAAGTCATGAACTTCATATCTATATCTTTATGTAGACACATTTTTATTTTGTGGCGAAGTGTTCGATTCTGGGATGAACAGGAGTATGGTGATGGTGGGTAGAGGCGTAGATAGGAAATAGTTTTGGAAGCAGTTTTTGGGACAAAAATTTTTCATGTAGAGTATTGTAAGTTTGAATTTTTGATGATCAAGTACAGGAAGTAGAATTTTTTTGAATTTCGGGATTTGAAAGTTTTAGAATTTTAGAAGTTTAGAATAGCATGTTTTTCATGTTCGTATTAAGTATAATGGAATTATTTGATTTTTGGGATTTTCAGATATTTAAGAGATCAAATTTTTTCTTTTCCGGTTTTTTCAGTATTTTTCATATTTCTGTAAAATTAATGTAACTTTAAACAGTTTTTGAAATTTACATTTTCTAAAAGTGAAATATTTTCGGGAGAGGTTTTTCAAAAAAAATTTTTCATATAGTGTATTGTGAGTTGAAATTTTTTATGATGAAAAATACTGGAAATAGGATTTTTTGAATTCCGGAAATTTGAATTTTTACAATTTTAGGAGTTTAGAATAGCACGTTTTTCATGTTCGTATTCAGTTTTATGGAATTATTTGATTTTTGTGATTTTCAGGTATTTTAGGGACATCATTTTTTTCCGGTTCTTTCAGTGTTTTTTATATTTCTCTACAATTGATGTAACTTGAAAAATTTTTTGAAATTTTAGTGAATTTCTGTATAGCGTTCTAGAATTTGAAGCTCTAGGAATCAACTATCTAAGAATTTAAATGTTTTCATGCATAAATTTCTAGAATGTTTAAACTATACGATATTAATGAATTTTTTGAGTATTTTCTTGTATTTTTTAAGAATTCAAATGTTTCGATTAATTGCTTTTATTTTCTGTTTTATTTATTTTAAGAATTTAATACTTTTATAATTGAATACCCTATACGATTCAAAGTTTTTTATGCATTTTCTAGAAAAGTATATGAACATAGTTTTTAAGTATAATAATATTTCTAGTATTTCTAAGATTTTTTTAGTATTTATAAAATTTCAAAGGAAGCTGCAGCATTTTTAAAGATTTTTAGTACTTTTCAGATCACTTAAAGATTTCTAGTATTCGATGCTCTGTAATTCTAATTTCTATCGATTTTAAGTAATTTGATGAATTTCTGAAAAATTAAAATCCATGTACGTATTTTATGTTTTATGAATTTCTTGTATTTTTCTACTTTTTCTAGTGTTCATAGTTATATGTAAATTTTGATAGTATTTTCTTAATTATAAAATTTTTCTACACTACTTTATACGCTTTTTGAAATTTGATACTTTAGAATCGAATGTTTTATGGACAGAGGATTTTTTTTTTCAGAAAACAGTAATTTTATAGAATTGTATAATTTTGAGTATTTTTTTCGAATTTTAAATGATGCAACAGATTGTTTTAAATATTTTTATGAATTTCTAAATAAACTTCTAACTCGATACTCCAAGGTTAAAAATTTTTTAGAGTTTTAGCATTTTCGCAAATTTTTTAGAGTTTTAGCATTTTCGCAAATTTTTTCGTAAACTATTTTCCAAATTTATATTTTCTACGTTATCCTAGCCGAACATTTACAATTCAAATTTTGTTTCAGAAAAGTTTTTCTTTTGAATCCAGGACAATTATTATTTTTTAGTTAGTAAAATGAAAATTCTAAACTTTTTTCAATTTCAAGAATTTACACGAAACCATTAAGAGGACACAGAAGCTGCTGTAGTGCAAGAGAGACGTATAGAACGGAAAGCGAATGAGAGGAAGGAGGATGAAAAGAGAATGTCTTCCGTGTCCTCTTAAGTATGTCCTTTTAATTTCAGTAAGTGAATTTTTTTATATATTTTGTTAATTTCGTAGTAATAAAATTTGCTTTCATATATTAAAAAATATTTAATCAAATATCTTACAGAATTTTTCAATGATTTTGTAAATGTACAATTTTTTTCAACTTAATAAATGTATAATTCAATGAAATATATAAATGTATAAATTAATTTTATTTATTAATTTTTATTTATTCTTACAAAAATTTATATTTGATATTAATTTCTAGTTTTATTTTTATTTCCGAATTTCAACTTTTTTTTATAATGACTAAAAGAAGAATTAATTTTGTCTGAATTTCGGTGTGTGTTTGAACCTCAAAAACCCTCTTTTCTCTAGACACCTGATGGTGAATAATCGTGGAATTTGACGTATAATATCATTAATCTATAAATAATCGTTGTAAAATCATATAATAATAGTTTAAATAATATTCCGGTATTAACGTAACTTTTTTTCTCACCTCAAGATAAATTTAAAACCTTGCATATATACATTTATTGTATTTTTGAAAATAATTTCTGATATTTTCATTAACGTTCGTAATTGTTATATAAAAGTTTACTCCACATTTTTAAATCTAGGTAGTCGTTATATTGCAAAATATTTCGCCATGTCCAATCATATATAAGATGCTACGAACAAATAATTTTACTTTTTGACAATTAACAAGTGAAATGCAAATAAATTAAATGTCCAATTTATTGCAATAAATTGAGGATAAAATTTTTTTCCAAGAAGAATCCTACAGAAAATGCTCTCATGGAAGTAACAACTCTACGTCGCGGTCCCAGATCATAATGTTTTAATCGATCCCATTTTCTCACCTCCACGACGTTATTTACGTGACAATTATAGAACAAGTTATGGTAATTTAACTCGTGCGCTATAAAAAAGTTTGTTTTTTCGCGAGTCCTAACTAAAGCCTCTTCCGAGAAATCTTCGACGAGCCTCGTAGCCAATGTTGAGAAAAACTGATGGGGCTGTCGTGCATGGAATATTTAAAATATTCGCCCTCGGGCCAATCCAGCTTTCGCGAGCAGGCGCCCTGCGTCGTTCCGTTTTCAACTCTTTTCATTTTTTACCGGATTCTCGCTAATTTTGGCCAACGCGTCACATACATTCTCGTTAGCTGAAACATCGAACAGCAGCTCGCTATAGAACGCTATCAATCATTCCTCCAACGCTTTTATCCGTATCGAAAAATGGTCGTAAAATTTGAAAAAAAATTTATATCGTTTCAGAAACGATGACTCGTTATTTTCGGAAATATTGTTCATCTCGAAGTTTTTCTGTTTTGTTGTAATATTTCTTGAAATTATATGTCATTATGTTGAAGAACTTTTGGAGCATAAAAGATTATAACTGGGATTTTTGAAATTTGTTTTCTTCACCTTTTTTTTGGAATGTTGAACTTAAAACTTATTTCAAACAGTTGAAGTTGTCAAGTTGAAAACATTGTTTATTTCAATTTAAAAATACATTTTTATTGTTTATTTTTATATGAATTCTCTCCTGTTTTAATATACAATCAACTATAAAAATTAAAATATGTTATTATAATTATATTAAACTATAAGATGTTACATAATGCAAAGGTATAATTATAATTTGAAGGTGAGATTGATTTATCATGAATAAATCAATATAATTAATTTATATTAAGAAATTTTTTGGAATTGCATAAGTAAATATCAATTAAGGTATTTTTAAAATTTATAATAATGTAGAACATCACAATCCCCAAGAAAAATTAATAAATTATTCAGTTTTATTTTCTTGTATGGTTGAATTGAAGAGGTGATTTAAAAGTATGAAAAATAAGGTATTTTTTATGTTAAAGAGCTAATTTTAATAAATAATTCATTATTTAGAAATAAATTTTCAATTATTATCTACTTTCTTCTTGACAATTAAAGCCATAAAAAAAATTGATTCGAAGTTTCATTATATAAAAATTTGCTATTAAATCGAAAATTTCGAAAGTTCAAATTATTGAATCTTTCTAATTCCGTAGTTATCATTTTGAATTTTTGATTAGACAACATTTTACATAATTTGACACTTAGAGTTTCAATAGTGTGTGGTAATAAAATTTTTACTCTAAAAATAAAATATAAAGATTTGAATGTCAGCTTGTATTGTTGGAATTTCTGAATTTTTGCTATTATTATTCAAAGGATAAATTTTGCCTAATAAGCGTTACGACTAAATGTTTTTCATTTGACTGTTCTGACTTTTAGAAGAATTAAGAAAAAAAAAAAAAAAAAAATAGATTTATGTTGAAATTTTCAGATTCAAAAATTTACGCTGTTTTCATGAAAACCATGATTGCAAGAATATTTTTGGAAAAATAGAATTGAACACGTGGCAGTTGAGAAAAATAATTACTTGGAAAATTTGAGACGAAATTTCACCAGAGTTTACAATTATATCATCTGAAAAGCAACGACCAAATTTTCTTGATCAATGATGGGATCATTACTCTCTTGTTCTTCTTCCTAACGAATTTAACACGGCCGATTCCTTTATGAGCCCGTATACGCCAGATCGCAATAACGTGCTAATTATATGACTCCGTATAACGAGATGCGGGTCAGAGATAGAACATTACCCCGAAGAGGAAGGACGGAGAAGGAAAACACGCGCCAGGTGAAATAAGGAGGAAGAGAAAAGACCGCAAGGATACAATAACCAGCGCAGAAACCGATATCATCGGGATACGCAAAGGACGAAGGAAAGAAAGATCCGTAGTTCCTGGTAGAGATCGTGGCGTTGCCGAAGCAACCGGTCGAGAACACTGTTGTGGAAAGACCTCTTCTTCCACTCCCTTTTCTACCCGAAATCATAGGGTCCAAAAATTCCGGGTCCACTCTATCATTCGCTTAAGGTCGTAATTTATATGGGTAAAAAGCTGCGATGAATTCCTTCGCCAACGAAGGAACCAAGGCCCCCTCGTCGACCGATGCTTAATAAAATACACAAGATCGTTCATTGTGAAATGGCAAAACATTACGTCGAGAACGAATTTGTGAAGACGTAGTGGAGAGTTGATTTGCAATCATTCATGAAAAAAAAAAAAAATCAAATTGGTTTTTCAGTGTAATAAATTTCATACCAAAGTTTTGTAAAAACTGGGCGTACAATATTCAATATTTTCGAAATAATTTCATTTTGAGAGCTGGCTCTGCGCGAGAGAAAATAATCATGTAGGTCGTTCGTACATGAAAATTTCTGCTCCCCAAGTAAATGTGGGTAGGAATTTTTGCAGGGTTCGTTGCCGTGTCCTGTAATACGTAGACTCGAACGGGTCCATATATAGATGGCAAGATGTCTCGCATAATGCGCGCGTAACCCACCCTACTCATCGCGCGTCACTTGTTTCCTTCCACCCTTAGCCGGGAATCCCGATGCGTCCTGTTACCCGCAACCACCTCGTTTCTTTTCCCTTCCTTTTTTTCCTTTCCTCTCTTTTTTACCGCCGCTGCTAGTTCACTGACTTTCAGCTGGCACGCACGAGTTATGTTTATATTATGATATTAATGGGGGCGATGCGCCGACGGACAGGTTGTTTGTTTTGGGGTCCTACAGAGGGTAGCTTCTGATTTCGAGTGCACCTCGGACCCTACCGCAAACTGCCGACTTTCCGCTCTCGAACCGGCATGAACATGTGTACATTTCGTTGTATCAATTTCCTTGTTTTCGATACTTTTTGACTTGCGTGGTCTAAATCTAGGTAAATATTTACGGTGGAAAAAAAAGGTGGAGGAACGGGGGATTGATCGTTTTTTTTTTTTTTTAATCGGAAATTGGAGTTCATGAATTGTTATTATTTACTGAACAATATTGAAAATGGTATGTACTTTTCGTAAATTTGGACTTGTCATCAGTTTGAAAGCTTTCACGTAAAAGTTGGTATTGTTTTACTTGGGTCGGCATAAATGTCTGGTTGAAAATGAACGATTCAGTCCCAAAGAGCGTGCACGTAAAAGCTGTTCGTGCCATGCTTGACAAGGGCCCAGTGTAGACACCGACAACAACTGTGCAGCGTGAGCGTGCAAGTTAAGTGAAGGTCGTCGTTGCGGGTTCATGCACGTGCACACACCTCGTACGCACTAAGCAAAAATGACGACTGCTCGGCATGTTACTGAAACGCCAAGCGTGGCTTATTTATCGAGTCGACGGCAGCACTTGGCGTTTATACTCGGCCCGTTATTTTCTTACGCATTTCGTCCAATCCTTAGAATTCCATAAAAACGGAATACAGTGGTAATGCATGAATTGCAGTGCGGTAATTGTCGTTTATCAGTAGCGAACACTGACGACAGATTTCGGGAGTTGGAAACTCGAAAAAAAGTCAATTTTTATAGTAAATTCGAAATTTTTTATTTTAAATTTTTTATAGTAAAAGTCGAAATTTTTGTAGTTTAAAAAAAATTAGAATACTTAACAAATTTTGCACTCCTCACAATTCACAGTTTCAATGTGAAATAATGTAAGATGTGGCCTAGTTAAAAATTCAAAATAATAATTATGGAATTAGAAAGATTAGCTGCAACTTCCAAATTGTAACAGTTAAGTAGAAAAAATTTAATACAATTGAACTTTGAAACAAGGAAAGAAAATAGCACGTCAACTTCAGAAATATTTGGTTTTTCAATATTTTTTGAATTGTGAAAATTTGTATCATAACGATTCAAATTCGAAACTTGTAAAAATCAAGAATAAAAAAGTGAAGAATTTGTGGAAAAAAACTTAAGTATTAATATACTTGAAATATTCCAAGACGGGAAACATGGAAATTCGAAAAAAATCAATTTTTATAGTAAATATAAATAATTTTGAAAATTCATATGAAACTGACACAAGTATCTGTGTCATATATTTTTCAAGTCGAAATTTTGTGTAGACTCAGAAACATTAGAATACTTTCCAAATTTTGAACTTTCCATCATTAACATTTTTAATGTAAAACAATATAAGATGTAGTATATTTATTTAAATATTCCAAAAAATAAAACGATGTAATTCAAAAAATTTGATACAATTTAACTTTGAAACAAGGAAAAAAAATAGCAAGAAAAATTATAAGGAAAATAAATTTTACAGAAATATATTTCTGGAAATATTTCTGGAAAATAACAAAGAAAAAAAATGTGAGAGACAAAGAAACTCGCGAGATACGAATTTTTATTGAAACTACTGGCTTGATCCACTTTCTGACGATAACATTCTTTATGAAAATTCGGTTTTTTCAAATGTGCGGACCTTGGATTTTGCTGTTTTTTTTCAAAGTCAATCTTTGACTTACTTTTATAATAATTAAGCAATAAAAAAACGAGGGAAGCAAAAATTTCATGAGATACGAATTTTTATATAAGGGGTTATATACCTTTTTCTCTAGAGAAATACAGGGCTTTTATTTATTTTTTTTTAATCAACGTACCATAGTTTTATTGAAATGCAATATAAAATTTGATGAAGTACGTCTCTTATTGTGTTTTTGTATGAAATTTCGAGAGAAAATTCGGAAAATTGTGGAAGGTATACTCCCTGCCGCAGAACTCCTTTAAAAAAAAAATGCTTTCTCGGTGATTACGATATCTCGCTAACCACTACATCGATCAATTTGAAATTTGGAGGGGTTGTTTGTATTTATAATAGCTAGTCCGTAAACGAAGGATTTTACAAAAAAGTTTTTTTTTACAGTTACAGTGATATTTTTTCTGGAAAAGTCGATTTTTTGAAGTCGAAAAATTAAGTTTTCTGCCTGGAAAAAATAAAAAGATGTGTCTGAAAAAAAAATTTCTTCGTTCACGAACTAGCTATTGTAAGTACCGTAAGTACAAACAACTCCTCCAAATTTCGAATTGATCGATTTAGTGGTTAGCGAGATATTGTGGTCACCGTGAAAGCATTTTTTTTTTTTTAATGAGTTCTACGGCAACGGGTGTACCATCCACAATTTTCCAAATTTTCATTTGAAATTTTATTCGAAAACACAATAAGATATGTACTTCATGAAATTTTATATCACATTTTAATAAAACGATGAGAACACGATTAAAAAAAAAATAAGTACGAACCCTGTATTTCTCTAGCGAAAAAAGTATATAACCCCTTAAACTACTAGCTTAATCCACTTTCTGGCGAGAACATTTTATGAAAATTCGGTTATCTCAAATGTGCGGACCTTGGATTTTGCTAGTTTTTTGCAGAGTCAATCATTGACTTAGTTTTATAATAATTGAATAAAAAAAAACAAGGGAAGCAAAAATTTCGCGAGGTACGAGTTTTTATTTAAACTACTAGCTTAATCCACTTTTTAGCGAGAAAATTCTTCGTGAAAATTTGATTTTCTCAAATCCGGGATCTTGGATTTTACTGATTTTCTGTGTAGTCAATCTTTGACTTACTTTTAAAATAATTGAGCAAAAAAAATGTGATACAAAAAAAATAAATTTCACGGAAATACTTAATCCAATTTGTTTTGAACTTGGAAAATTTTACAAAATAATTCAAATTGAAAACTTGTAAAAGACAAGAATAAAAAAGTGAAGAATTTGTGGAAAGAAACTTAGATATTTAAATACCCAAAATATACTTGTGTTTTTTGAAAAATCCTTGTTTTTTATACTAGATACTTCAAAGATAAACAAACGAAAAATATTCAAGCCAAAAATAAACGAGAAAGTTCGTAGAATACGTGTACAAGTATTTATGGAAGAAAGGGAGAAAGATGTGTTTTACATGGTGATTAGTGGGAAGTTGCTGAAATCATCTGGTGTAGAGACGTACATTAGTGCACTTGACTGTAGCACGCACTCTGCGCGTAGTATACGGGGAGTGAAATGTAAGGGGTGAAAATGCAGCGGTATGGATTAGTTGGTCGGACACAATAATTTTAGCCGCAGACGGTGCTTGGAGCCCAACTTCAGTACCGGGAGTTCTCGGTTACTTTCACGGCTTTCACGCGACCCTCCACACTGTCAATGAATCCTGTCACTATTCACTCGCAAGTATAAAATGAGCGTTCTAATGATTCAGGAATATGTCGCATCTTCTGCTTCGATGGGTTCTGGAGGGTACGGTTTGTCAATCTACTTATCTAGAAGATTTGAATATTCTTAAGCTTGATTAAATGAGCACTGGAAAATCGATTTGGTTGGCTCAAATAAATGTTTGCTTCAATTTCTTCAAATTCCTTAAGTGACAATATACCATAAACCAAGGTGACGGCATATTATAGAGAATCCTGGGAAAAGAGCACGCCAATTGATACATACCGCGGTATAATAGAACGAGAAAAGGACGTAGACAAAAAAGAAAGTAATGGCAGCGAAATAAAAAATGCATATGGATAAGGAAAGAGATGGCGAATATGTACGTGAAACTCATGGATGTGTAGGCAAATGCAAAACGGGTAAGGATTATCTCGAGCGGGTATCCGTGTGCTTCAAGGTTCGTATGCGCGTTTTGCTACGAGAGATACGAGGCGGGCGAGTAAGTGAAACAGTGAAATAATGGATGAGAAAGAGGGAGAGAGAGAGAGAGAGAGAGAGAGAGAGAGAGAGAGAGAGAGAGAGAGAGAGAGAGAGAGAGGGGGGGGGGTGGGGGGTGGGAAGGGAGGCTAGTGGTGCTGCCAAAAGCAACAAGAGCATTCATGCAAGCAAGCCAAACTGAGCCAACCAGCGCAACGGCGGAGAGAAACGAGGCAAAATGTATCCACCAGCAGCCGAGCAGGAGGTGACGTAGGTCGATCGTGTTTTATTTACTTAAGACCAGTAGCAAGTTCCACGCAGGTAGAATTCCACAACTGGAATCTTAATAAGGGTGGCCAGTGGTTCTCCCTTGTATGTACCTCTCATTCCCTGAGCCTCATCTCGCGTACTCACACGCATATATGCGGGTGCGTATTCTCTTTCACTATTCCTCCCATCATCCACAAAGCACTCCTTCCTCATCTCGCAATCTTCCCCATCAGCCATAACGCCTTGTGTGACACGCCGTGGTTTTTACATACGAAAAAAGCGCGCGCCCACTGAGCATTAGCTACCGAAATGCCTTAACCCTTATTGTTTTGTTTCACAAAAAGGACCGGGCCACGTGATCCTTATCGCGTGGAATGGGTTGTGATATTTTACCGTAATGCGCTGCTGTTTTGTAGCCTGGACTACCGTAAACGTCCGACTAATGGTTTGAGTATTGTGATCCTTGGGCGCGGGTTCTGCTAATGCGTTGAATGTTGGATGATAAGATCTGATATGGTTCTGGATGCGATTTTGGATTCCCGGGTTGGGTAGGGAATGAGTAGAGGTGTGCGGGATAGGGAATTTCACGGGTCGTGATGTAACCCGAAAATCCCGAAAAGTCTAGGGAATCTTAAAGTTCGGAAAATTTGAGTAATTAAGAGAATTTCGAGAATCTTGAGTAGTTTGGAAATCTAGAGAATTCCTTTCGCTTGATTTTGAATTATTTTGGGAAAAATATCATACTCTTGAATGATTCGCACATTTTGCAGTACTTTCTATCAGAAATTTTCATGTTATAAAAAAATTATATTTTTTATAATTCTAACTCCATGACAAAGCAGTTAGTCCTGTTTGTCGATGCGATTTTTTTATTTATTATAAAAATAACAAAAATTTACAATTATAACGGCTGATCAAAAATATCGACACGACAAATATTTTTTTATTCAAAATTTTTATTGTTCGTTAGTAGAATTCATACTTGCCTAAACTTTTTTTTGTCCATTTCTTAATTTTTTTTTTTTCATTTTTATTTTGTAGGGAATTCACAAAAAAATACTCATGGGAAATGTATATAAATAAAACATTGAACTACGATAATTTGTCTTCTATCAAGATAAATTTATAGAAATTCAGTCAACTTGTTTTTTTGATGAAAAATATTGACAATTTCGAAAATTCCCCATCCAAAAGATGGACATCATGAAGTTCTTTTAATCCTGAATTTTCGATATTAATTTTGTAGAGCTTTTTTTCATTTATATTTTTTTATTTTATCAATCCTTTCACTTCACGAATAATTTGATAACAAAAATTGAAATCAAAAACTTTTGAATAAATAGTAATCAGTAATAATGGTAGGAATTATTACAATTACTATGCAATAGAATTTTTATGCGTAAAATTTTACTGTGCTCTGACAACAACAAAAATTTATTGGGTCAATAAAAAAAACAAGCTACTTCTGCAAAACAAATTCATTCTGTCATGTTGTTTTGAATCGGGAATATTTTTTTTCATTCAACAAATCCTTTTTTTTCGTGCAGTTCATAAATACTTTCAATAATCACTGTGCAACAAAATTTAAGTTTGAAAAAGTTGATGAGCTCTCATTAGCAAAAATCAATAGTACATGGCCCCAAACGCATTTATGTCGAAACATTTTCAAAAGTTAGCTCTTATTTACGAGTAATTAATTATTAAAAATTCCAAATTAAAAACCATATAACTTCCTCAATTTTCATTCAATTTTAAAAACAAAAAAAGGAAAATCGCTCTGTTGAATTGGGGAACCTATTTCTGCTGAAAAATTTGCGGAAAATTGCATTTTTTCGCAATTTTTCGTAAAATTTTTTGCATTTTTTGAAAGTTTGCCAAAATTTTCGCAAAGTTGCATTTTGGGGAATAATAATAATTAATTACTTGAATAAAAATTTTCTAAACTTCAATATTTTGAATCCAGTTTAATAAAAATTTGAATAAAAATGAATAATTAATGACTTTTTCCCGAAAATACGACTTTGCGGAAATTTTTCAAACTTCCAAAAAAATATAGAAAATTGTGCAAAAAAATGCAACTTTCCGCAAATTTTTTAGCAGAAATAGGTTCCCCAATTTAAAAGTGCGATTTTCCTTTTTTCGGTTTTAAAATCGAATGAAAATTGAGGGAGTTATACGGTTTTTAATTTAGAATTTTTAATAATGAATTACTCGTAAACAAGAGCTAACTTTTGAAAATGCTTCGCCATATATGCGTTTGGGGCCATGTACTATCGATTTTTGCTAATGAGAGCTTATCAACTTTTTCAAACTTAAATTTTGTTGCACAGTGTAATTATAATTGCTCATTTAGATTTTTTGGTTGAAAAAGATGCAATATGACTTTTCGTTTTCAACAAAACGATGTAAACTTCCTACTCGAAGAATCACGTGAATGAAAAAAATGTCATTGTTAATATTTTGAAAATGAGCAAAATTATTTCACTAATATTTTTAGCTATTGTAGTTCTGTCCATTTCTATCTACAATTTTTTTGTCACAATAAAGTGTCAATACCCTTTAAAACTCAAGCCTGTACAATCATTCAAATTTTCCTGAAAAATTCCCATTATCACAGAAAGGTAAAAAAGGGTTTGCTGTATCAACAAAAAGATGTGCTGTTTCAACAATATTTGTCAAAAAGAATTTTTCTTGCAGCAGTAGATAATTTTTTTATTAGCTCTACAAATCTTTTTTGCTACCAGAACACAATTTCTATGCACTGAAATTTTACGCTTAATGATAGTGGTCTGGCAAATAAAAAAATTTATTGAGTCAACAAAAAAACAACCTAATGATGCAAAAAAAAAAATTCGTTCCGTCAAGTTGTGTTAAAACAGCACATCTTTTTTTCCGTGTACCTGTATAACCGATAACGCTGGTTGTATACATCTGTCATACAAGACGGGAAATGTTCTCTCGTCTCGCGAGTAGTAGTGGCGAAGAGTCTACGCGACAATGCCACATCACGCTGACGCTGATATTCGCGCGCTGATAATGGGCGCTGTTGTTGGCGAGACGCCCCTGATGCCAAGCCACAATGGCGTTGAATTTCGTGCAACAATGCGACGGTGGCGGCGTGCACGTGGGAGTAGCGGGATCAGGATTTAGCGGGAGATAAAGAGAAGACTTCCGGGCATAATCCGGCGTCGCGGCGAGACCATCTCTATGCGCCACGTCGCGCTAGAACAAATCAAGCCGCAACGCTCGCCGCTTCATTTTTTTTCCCCGGCCTCCGGCTATTTCCCGCGATTGGCGACGGAAAATTCCCCGGCGTCGCTTGTCTCTCTTCTTCGCTCCAACTACAATTCTACAACCCTCGTGTCGACGCATTGTCATTCCAATCGCACTCTTCTCAAGCTCTTCTCCGTGTTGTTTGCAATTTTTTCCTTTTTTTCAAGCGAAATTGGATAGCTGCCAGATGAATTATTGCCACTGTTTCGTGATGCAAAAGTTGTAAAAAATTTGTACCGATGCGGATTTTTAAGCTTGAACGTGCGAAAGAGGTGTTTTTTTTTGTTCATGAGAAGAGATAACGATACTGGCAGATGCAGCGTGGTAGTTGGTCCGAGTGATTACACTGTCGCTTCAAGGCCAAAACCTAACGAAGCCCGGACCCCGTATCTTCCTCTCTTGGTCGCTATTGCTATACGCCGGACGTCATTTTGTCCCCAACGCGTACGCGCGATGAGCAGATGAGAGAACCGGGCGAAGGGAGGGATTAAAAAGACGAAGATAGAGAAATGCTTCATTTCGCAGCAATCGTTCTGGTCACGCCAACGCTATCTTTTCCTTCTACGCTGGCATGTCGTTTTAATCAGGTGTTAAGTACGAGAATCGTCTTATTTTACGTAGGATTATGTGATGTTGATGAGGAAGTTGGGGTGAAGGAAAAATGAAGTTAAGGGTGGATCAGTTTTGCGTACGAACGAAGCGAGTTGGTGAAATGAATGCATTGGAAAAATGTGTTGGGTTTGGTGATAAGGATCACTTTGTCTACTATGAATAAATAAAAGATAAAAAATTAAGGGGGTGTTACCGTCTGGAATGCCGATTTTAGGCTGTTTTTCAAAAAATTATTTTGGAGCTACAAGGCAACATGCAACATTCTGGTTTTTTGCTTGTTATTCCTTATTATTTGAAGAACAGAAACTCATATTTGTGTCAAAAAAATTTATTTTCTAAGTACAAATTTTCAGCGGTCAATATGACCTTGTCACGCTGATTTTCACTGCTGGCCGATACGAAATCTCGGGAACCAGTATTGTGAAACAGAAATCGGTATGCAATTATTAATCTGCATTAGATTCCGCGGATGCTAAACCACAGTTTTAGTCAAAATGTTGATTAGAAACAAAATAGCGGACATACGAAAAAAAATTGTCCATTTTTGCCACCTTTTTTTACTTTTAGAGTGCTTGAAAAAATATTTAACAATAATATTTTGATAAAAATTTTGGTTTAGCATCCAATGAAAACTATCTAGAACATTTTCCCCAAATTTCAAGTCGATACCTTTCATAGTTGCTGAGAAAAATTATCGGCCAGCACAAAAAATGTGGTTTCGAGAAAAACGCGTTTAAAGTTCCGACATGACTTTTCATCATTTTCGGAGGTCTACCTCTAGTCAGCGATACCAACC